>SJYV01051338.1:95857-108753 GCA_006410875.1 Neotragus pygmaeus | reverse complement strand
ATCAGTCCTTCCAAAGAACACCCAGGACAGATCTCCTTTAGAATGGACTGGTTGGATCTCCTTGCAGTCCAAGGGACTCTCAAGAGTCTTCTCCAACACCACAGTTCAAAAGCATCAATTCTTTGGTGCTCAGCTTTCTTCATAGTCCAACTCTCACATCCATACATGATCACTGGAAAAACCATAGCCTTTTTTAGACGGACCTTTGTTGGCAAAGTAATGTCTCTGCTTTTCAATATGCTATCTAGGTTGGTCATAACTTTCCTTCCAAGGAGTAAATGTCTTTTAATTTCATGGCTGCAGTCACCATCTACAGTGATTTTGGAGCCCTCCCAAAATAAAGTCTGACGCTGTTTCCACTGTTTCCTCATCTATTTCCCATGAAGTGATGGGACCAGATGCCATGATCTTCGTTTTCTGAATGTTGAGCTTTAAGCCAAATTTTTCACTCTCCTCTTTCACTTTCATCAAGAGGCTTTTTAGTTCCTCTTCATTTTCTGCCACCAGGGTGGTGTCATCTGTATATCTGAGGTTATTGATATTTCTCCCGCAATCTTGATTCCAGCTTGTGCTTCTTCCAGCCCAGCATGTCTCATGATGTACTCTGCATATAAGTTAAATAAGCAGGGTGACAATGTACAGCCTTGACATACTCCTTTTCCTATTTGGAACCAGTCTGTTGTTCAATATCCTAAATTAATGGTATTTAAAAGAAGATTTAACATGTATACATGCAAACAGGAAAAATATACTCCACATACACACACACATACCCACCACCATCTGGACCACTAAAGACAGTTTTTCTTTTTGCAATCACAGAGTGGCCTAGCCTGGTAAGGAAGACAGTGGCACCCAGTGGACAAACGTTTGATTGTTTGAGACAGGTGTCCCATTCAGAAATCTCCTCTTCTCTCAGCTTTAAGAAAGGTGCTCTTACCTTTCCCTATCCTTCTGTCAACCCATTTTTAAAACATCTACTGAATTTAGAAATAGAGGGGAAGCAAATGTTGTTACAGTTTTAATTCATCAAGAATAAGAGTAAACTGAAACACTGAAGAAAGCAAAACTTTCAGGAGTAAATCCTCTGAGACTAGTGTCTGCACTTGATTAACCTGTTTGAACAGTAACAGTGGAGACAGCCAAATCTAATAAAATACTCAACTTAATTAAAAATGTAATATTAAAAATGCCTGTAATGGCTTTTTTTCACATGTAATGTTCTCCTTTGCCTCTCCCCATTGCCAACTTCCAATTAAATTCCCTTGGTTGTATACAAATTTGGCAACTCCAGGGGCAATACTGCAGGAAAATAACACATTCAGATCCTGCATATTAATGCTGTTTTGCAGTCTATGTGGGAGCCAAACAGACACTTATTTTCACTCTCCAGCCCTTACTGTGATTCTTTTGGTTGTGAGCTACTTGGGTAGAAAAGCTTTACATATCTTTCCTTCCCCAAACAGCTAACTGGTGTCTTACTCGTGGTAGTTACAAAGAAATGGTGAAATCCAGTTTCCATTTTATACAATTAATCTGCTAAACACTGGAAGCATCTGAGTGTTATATGTTACATAAAGGGATCGTCTAGTTAAGAATCTTAAATATTAGGGGCTAGTTGCATTGGATAAAGATATTTTATAAAGAACAAAAGGGATGAGGACTTTCATGGGTGAGTTGAATTTTACTGATTTAAATTATTAAAAGCATTAAAAGACATTCAATTACAAAGTAAAAATACATCTTCTTAGTGAAACCTAATACCAGCAAGGGTGCCCTCAGTTCGCCATTATCAATTTCTTCCAGGTTTGCATGCTCTGAAATCCTTGGTTTTTATGCTTTGCAATCGTACCTCATGTTTAACACTATTAAAAAATCTTTGTAATTCAGATTTTGCCACAATTTGAAGCTTGCTTTTTATGGTTTAGTAGCTAAGTTGTGTCCGCCTCTTCTGACCCCATGGACTGTAGCCCGCCAGGCTCCTCTGTCTAAAAGATTCTCCAGGCAAGAATACTGAAGTGGGTTGCTGTTTCTTTCTCCATTGATTTTTATGGGTGGTTTAAAAAAGAAGACCAGTTGGCAAGCCAGGTTAAGGCATGTGAGTGAGATGGAATCTCCCCAGTGGGACTGGACCTAGGGATACCATTGTTTCATTAATTGATGGATGGCTCCTGTGACCTGTTGCATATATCACATTTAGGCAGCCAGCAGTAAACACATTCCAAAGTAAGAGAGTACATCTTGGGTATGTAGGGAAAAAATAGAGGCTATTTATGCACGTATCCCTATATTACCTATGTTCCCTGGTAGCTCAGAAGGTAAAGAATCTGTCTGCAATGCAAGAGACCCAGGTTCGATCCCTGGGTGGAAGATCCCCTGCAGAAGAGAATGATTACACACTCCAGTATTCTTGCCTGGAAAATCCCTTGGACAGAGGAGCCTGACAGGCTGCAGTTCATGGGGTCACAAAAGAGTTGGACGTGACTTAGCCACTAGCATTCCACTTCACTTTCTACATTACATGTTAATTGTATTTAGCACATTTCTCCCCTAGTCTCTGCAAAAATTCTTGTAAAATTCTATTGTACTCAACTTTTTGCTGTATAGACTCTTGTTATTAAAAACTCAAAATTGTTTTTTGAAAGTTTCTAAAAATTTACTAGCAAAATGGCTCAATCCATGATAAATCAGTGTAACATTTCAAGGTCTCTGTCCTTTTTATTCTACTGACTGCCACCAACAGTAAGCACCAGAGCCCTGTAGGAGGACCCAGACTCTTGGCCAAATGCCTCTCCCCAGGGGGAAGGGCCCCAATAACAGTAGGATTTGTGCCATATACACTATACAGTTTGCAAAGCGTAACGGTGTCAGGAAATGGTCTGAGCTTTGCTGATAGTCACGCTCAGCGTCTCTGAAATAGACCTGGTGTGTGTGCTAATGACCTACCTGACTGCCCAGATGAAGCTATGCTTCACCTGTTACCTGTTTTGCCTCTCTGAGTTTCAAAACCCAAGAGGGATGCCAATATTTGAAAACCTCTCTTTCTTCACATAATTGGAGAAAGTTGCTCCTGTGGGTTTCCTATAGGTTTTATCTGCTTATAATACGAACATGTTTCACTTATTTCAGAAGTCTACTTGCTTAAAGATGGCTTTCCTAGCTCATGGGCTTTGGTGAATGAAAACAAAATACAAAAATGTGAGAGAAGTTTTAAAGGCTCAAAAGGTCCATACAGATTAAAGTGATTATTGTGATAACTGAACTGAATGAAATGCTGTGTGTATGTGTGTGTATCAGTAGGTACAGAGATTGAAACACCTGTTTAGATATTCTTCGCTCTGTTGCACATCGAGGAACATATATTTCCAGTCCCAGTGACAAGTATTACCTGTTCGGATAAGACTTTAGCCTTTTCTTCTGCTTCCTGCAGGCAAATCTCCAAGGTCTCGAATTGTGCCAAAGTAAACTCCATCTGTTCAGTTTCCAGGGACTCTTTCTTTAAAACAATAACCAAGTATTACTTTTTGACATGGGTAGTTTCCTGCATGTGTCTCAAACAACTCTGTGGACTAAGGACAGACTTAATAAACTCACATACATCATCTCCTTTTCTTCTTCAACATGGCAATAAATTAGTGAAATATTACAAAGACAATAGTTTTATTTAACAGTTTAGAGTCTAAAGGCAGAGTTTAAAAGTGCATATTAATGAACAATGAACAACTTTACAAAGGTAGAATAAAATATCCATGTGGAAATTTGGTTAATGTGCAACTTTTATTTCTGATATAAATATTTTTCAAGAGGTTAGAACCAAATTTCATGTTCCCTGTAAGAGATGTCACCTAGTATGACTACATTTAAAAAAAAAAAACAAAAACATTCAGCTATCTTAGTCATTTCAACTCAGGGAAACTTTTGTTTCCTTTGATTGTCACCTTCTTATCACAAGTTCCATTAAAACAAAGATACCACATGGTTTAGAATCAGATTATACATCCCCAGAGCATTGCTAATATGACTCAAATCACCAGATGTGTAGTCTTTGCCTTTCAAAGTTGTTCTGAAGTTGCTGTTTTTCATGTACAAGCAAAGAGTATGCAAAATTGGTATGGAATTATCACTTACTAGCACTTTCACTTTTCACTTTCACACATTGGAGAAGGAAATGGCAACCCACTCCAGTGTTATTGCCTGGAGAATCCCAGGGACGGGGGAACCTGGTAGACTGTTGTCTATAGGATTGCACAGAGTCGGACATGACTGAAGTGACTTAGCAGCAGCAGCAGCAGCAGTCACAACTAAGGCTAGGGCACTTCCTGACTACTCTTTGGCCATTGAGACAATTAATAAATACATAGCAATGCGGAAATGTCAAAGGAAAACCCCATTGGTGTTAGGATTCTAATATTCCTATATCCTTGGGTATGTCCTGTTTTCTTGTGAATGTTCAGGCTGCTGCAGCTGCTTCCAATTAACTCCAGAGGAAATAAATAATTGTGTTCCTACATTTAAAAAAAAAAAAAAAACAACTGCTGCTTTATTTTCCCTTTGGTCTAGGAGCCCACCAATTTTACACATATGTGCATTTCCTGACGATACAATAGAGCCATCTGGTGGTAAATGGAACCAGCCATAAAAATAAGGCATTCATTCAGTTCCTATAATTGTTCATACCATCCTCTGAACTTTAAAGCCTTGCCATGGACCTCTGATAAAACTGAACCTACATGGGATAAGGGGCAAAAAAATGTTCTGTCTCAAAAAGAGCATGGCTCCTAAGTTGCACAAGACTGTATACTTTCCCCCAGGTCAGCCTTTGGTGGGTAAACATTTTGGGTGAGAACAGTGATATTCTAATAGATGAACAGTGATATTATCTATTCAGGGGTGAACCAATAACTTTTAGTCTCCCATACATGATTCTAATAATTTCAAGAGTAAGTCTAAAACATCTCAAAACATGAGCTGCAAAACAAAATTGTTGTGATTTATACTTTTAGGTAGGTTATCTAGCAAAACATTTTATGCCTAAAGGGAAAATTGTTGAGAATCCAAACTATTAAAAAAAATAAAAAACAACTAAGGGTCCCTGATCTAGACCACTATTTCCAAGGAGAATCTTATTGTCTAGTGTTTGACCTCAAGAGGAAGTTTTAAAAATCCTTGTGAATAAATCCAGCAAGATATCTAATCTACTTTCCTAGGTCTTTTTCTCCAAACATCCCTCATTTTCCCTGCCAGAAAGGACAACCATTTCCAGTAAAACAAAAGCTTTACAAGTCAAAGCCAAATGAAACAGGCTTGACTGGGGACTGTTATTAAATATCATAGGGCTTTTTGTACAGGGAGATTTAAGAGAGCATCGTATGTTATAGAACAGGGAGCATCCTGAGCAAACTGTGAGGAGTGCAAAGCGTGTCTTCTGTACCTTTATCCCAGTTGTCACTCCCCGTTCCCTCAGAAATAGGGCTTTCCAGGTGGCTCAGTGGTAAAGAATCTACCTGCCAAAACAGGAGACATGGGTTTGATCCCTGGGTCAGGAAGATCCCATGGAAGAGGGCATGGCAACCCACTCCAATATTCTTGCCTGGAGAATCCCATGGACAGAGGATCATGGCAGGCTATAGTCCATGAAATTGCAAAAAGTTGGACAGGACTGAGCATGCACACAGGGAATCTCAGAAATAAGTAAATACCTGGGGTTGGAAGTTTGGGAGGTAGGTGTCTATTTTCAGGGAGTGTAAACAGGTGTAGTTGGTCATTGTCCCTATTTTGCAGGATGCAATGATATAAGAGCAGAAAGGTGGGATTTACATCATTAAATTTATTCTCCTCGGGGACATGTGGACACACTGTATATAAAGCAATTTATGTTTCTTATGAACACAAAACTGTCTTGGTGATTAATATGATTTCCTCATCAACTACTTTAATCAAAAATAAAAATGTATGATATATATAGGTGATTGGGGATTGAGTCTATGTCCGTAGATTTTCAAGTGGTAAACTCCAGCACTTCAATGGGTATTCCAGCCTTGAATTTCTACTTTGTCCTAAAAACTTCTACCTAAATATCTGTCAGTAATACAAGTGCATGTACCTAAGTTAATCAGGATGGTCAAAGTAAAAGAATATTCGGTTCAGTTCAGTCACTTAGTCGTGTCCGACTCTTTGTGACCCCAGGAATTGCAGCATGCCAGGCCTCCCTGACCATCACCAACTCCTGGAGTTCACTCAGACTCATGTCCATCTAGTCGGTGCCATTCAGCCATTTCATCCTCTGTCGTCCCCTTCTCCTCTTGCCCACAGTCCCTCCCAGCATTAGAGTTGTTTCCAATGAGTCAACCCTTCGCATGAGGTTCCCAAAGTACTGGAGTTTCAGCTTCAGCATCATTCCCTCCAAAGAAATCCCAGGGCTGGTCTCCTTCAAAATGGACTGGTTGGATCTCCTTGCAGTCCAAGAGTCTTCTCCAACACCACAGTTCAAAAGCATCAATTCTTCGGCGCTCAGCCTTCTTCACAGTCCAACTCTCACATCCATACATGACCACAGGAAAAACCATAGCCTTGACTAGATGGACCTTTGTTGGCAAAGTAACGTCTCTGTTTTTGAATATGCTATCTAGTTGGTCATAACTTTCCTTCCAAGGAGTAAGCATCTTTTAATTTTATGGCCGCAGTCACCATCTGCAGTGATTTTGGAGCAGAAATATTACAGAATACTAAAAATTCCGTGAGCTTTTTGTTATAGTCAAGACACTTGATATTACACTCTTGTGTTAAAGTGGACAGTGTACTGGATGATGAACCTTCTGCAAAACTGTAACAGTAGATTTCCTTTTTAGCTACAAAGGTTCCTCATTTAAGAATTTGGAGGAAAATCTATTCTTTGTTCTAATTTAATTTTTCTTGATTTTTCTAACCCAACTCAGTACCTTTTCATTGTTCCCTTCCCTATTTCTGAGTCATTATGTTCCTGTCTTAGAATGACCTTGCTCTTCCTCAGCCATAGAGACCCCTTTCACCCTTTAGGATTGGTTCAAGATCTCTGATTCACTGAAATCTTTCACCTGCCTCTGAATCCACACGCAGCACTTAGAAAAACACCCACCTCCAGCAGTCAGATAGCACTGCCCTGAGCACTTACTAGGAGCTCAATAAAGAGTTGTTGATTGACTGAAGGCTCAGCAGTCAGAGGTGACCACTGGAGGACCAGATGGAGCAGTCCTTCATGCTGAGAGGCTGTAACAGTGACTCCTTTGAGCAATACTTTCCAAGTATCCAGCTTAGAACACTGACTAGGATGAGAGCCCCAGATCAAGTCTGCATGCCAAGGTCAGGGCCAGATGGCGCAGCAGAGGGTGAGGCAGTGGGTGTGGGTTGGGTGACGATGGCAGGGTCGATGTGAGGATTAAATGACATAAATCAGGTAACTGCTTGGAGAGATGAAGTACTCAGTTAATATTCTTAGCACTGATTGTATTTTCCTAATTCCTCTAGAGAGAATCATTTGATGTTAAAAACTTTCTAACTAATTTTTAAACCCTAGTAAAAGGAAGTTCCCATTAAGACACTTCTGTAACAGCAAATGATTAAACCACAGCAGTGGGAAATTCAGTCAAGTATGCAATTAGAACAAAGTTAATATATTAAATATGTGGGTGCATTTCTTTAAAGGCAAGGTTGCTAAATAAAGATGCGGTTATGGCTTTCTGCCTTTACAGAAGAGCATTTTGCCGTGAGTCAGTTTAAGACAATTAAATGTTTCTAGCAATCTAGAGCAACTAACGTCCAGGGCTCCAGCAGCAGCCCCCGCCTAGTGGTCCAGTAACTTCCTGCCAGATAAAACATGCTTTCAACACGTTCTGCAACAGTCAAGCTTCCTGCTTGATGTCTTGTGTATTTATTACGGTGGCCATACTCCTCTTTCCTCCAGCTTGACAAGCAACAAGCTCCCTAAACTGCCTTACCCTTCTACTTATATTTCTACTTATATACCCTTACTTATATACCCTACTTATATACCCTACTTATATACCCTTACTTATATACCCTACTTATATACCCTTCTACTTATATTTCTCACATATATTAAAGTCTTCCCTCAGCCCCCCAACTCAGCCCCTTACCTCCAGGCAGATTTTTTCCACTCCTCCCTCAATCTCTAGTCATCAGAATTCATTTTACGGTGGAAAGCTGGTCCCTCTCATGCCCTTCTGAGCGTCGCTTTTGCGATAGCTTCTTAGGCTAAATTGCCAGTTTCTATTTAGGCAACCATTTAACAATTAAGTTTTCCTGATTCTAACTATAAAGTGAAAACAGTATTTCTCTGTGGTTGAGGTTGTGTCATTAATCACTAAATAAAATGTTTGTGTTTGAAACATGAACCAACTACATCTATTGTCCAAGCCTGGTGGAAAGAGTTTCTAGAAAGTGCTCATCTCTATGACCTCAGAGGAGATGGTCAAGGGAGGATGACGGATGAGCACTGACCAAGGAGAACTCTGCTTGGAATCTGGAAGGTCACACTGGAGTTGTAGACCTAACCTGACTCACTGACTGTGTGACCCAGGCTATATGACTCTGGGGCTTCACTTCTGTAGTTGCTAAGTCATGGCCAACCTTTTGCGATGCCGTGGACTGTAGACCACCAGGTTCCTCTCTCCATGGCATTTCCAGGCAAGAATACTGGAGTGGGTTGCCATTTCCTTCTCCAGGGCATCTTCGCGACTCAGGGTCTCCACCAGAGAAGCCCATTCTTGAGGCTTTAGTTTTTCATCTTTAAGCGCATTGGTCGGGTTTCAGAAGGAAACGTAGTTAAAGAGATTGAGGGCAGTTTGATGAAAGGAACGATGAGAGTGCAGGTAAGGGTGTCAACCGAGGATGGAAAGATGCCCCTCCACACCCCGTGCCCTTACCCAGATGCGAAGAGACTCTTTGTCTTACCTTGACCTGAAGAACAGGGGGAGAGGTAATACAGGAGTGTTGTCACAGGATCTAGAAAGAGAGCTTGCCCGGAGGGCCATCCTATACCCCGGGGTCTCGGGCAGAGAAATACGGCCGCTGCCAACCAGTGTCCAGGCAGCGGTGGTGGGTGGACCAGTGGAATAAAGAGCCTGACCCTCCTTTCCTCCCGTGCTGTACTTCTGTCTAGATGTTCCTTGGGCTGAACCCAGTGAGAAACCAGAGGGCAAGAAAACCTCAACAGCAAGTCCAGAGAGACCAACTCCCTGGAAAGAGCAAGTGGGGGAAGGGTGGAGAGTGAATATGGAGGGAGCAACAAAGAAATCTCAGGCCGAAAGGGTCTAATTCTGTTAGTGGTTCCCATATGCCAGCCCATACATCAGTGTTGATTTGTGATAACATTTTTTACCAGTCAGCAAGAAAAGGATGAAAGCAAATTTTTGAAAAGGACATTGTGAATTTTTCATGAAGCCAGGTTTATTCTATTTAGAGGACTGTCCTTTATTCTGAGATTAGGATCATTCTATATATGTTTGTGTTAAGAAAATTTATCTTTAACAAATGGCAGTGATAGTACATGGGAATTACTGTGTTTTTTTTTGTTTGTTTGTTTTGAAAAAAAATTGAAAAATTGGCAGTCCTACAAGAAGTAACCAATTATTTTTTGATGGAAATTCTTACTGGTTTATAAAATCTAAAAGCATAGAGACTTTCTATCTAAGTGACCTCTGATAAATTATACATTGAATGTTTTTTCAGGTGGCTATTCCAGAACTATGTTCCCTGAATTCCCCTGGATTAAGTCCAAGATGGACTTGAATTCAATATCAAGTCACTTTAGCACAGTTCCAAGATACTGTTATTCTGGACAAAACCCCACACTTGTAAAGGTCGACCTTTTACAAGATTGACCTTTACAACCTGTGAAAGGTTAACTCCTTTTCCATTTCCATAGCATCACCGATAGAGCAGAAGAAAAAGGTATTTGAAGGGAATTGTTGATTCAGGTTTTAATTTGTAAAAAGATTGTTGGCACAAAAGTTAAAGAGAAATGGCTGTATAACATACGATAGCTTCATAAATATAACTTTAAATAATGGCTTACCTAAAACTCTTAATAGGCCAACTAATTTTAGTTCAACTGAAAGTGATTCAATTCATTTAAGTTCAAAAAATATTTACTGAGGGCTCACCATTTGCCAGGTACTGTGCTAAGGAATGGGGAAATAGGTTGTAACCAGACATTCAGGATTAACACCCTCACCAGATACTCAGTTTAGAATTACTCTCCAATACAAAAGTCCTGGATTTAGTTTTATGTGAAAATGAATGTCAAAATTTTGGTTAATTGAACATTTTTATGCTCACTCACAGTATATTACTCTGTGCTTTGGGGCCTGTTCTTTTCTCCTTGATGAGGATTCTAGTAGATGTTAGGAGGTAACAAAAGTTCTAACCTATTTTCAAATACTCCAGGTTCTCACAGACTGTGAATGGATAGTATTAGAGGAGAAAAGGGACCTAGTATATAGTTTGTATCTTTCGTCATTTAAATTAAAGTTAGCAGTAAAACAGGTTTTAGGTTACAGGAGACCTGAATTTGGGTTCATGTTATATTACAGAATGTGTTCTGTGACTTAAAATAGCCCTCTGGCATTTTGATTTTCATGGGTGGATTTCTTAAAACTTTGGGTATCACAGATCTCTTTGACTAACAAATGATACCTATCAATTCCCTTACCAGAAAAAAAAGCCTTTGTACATGCTTGCACACACACACCACACACACACACACAGGATAAACACACAATTTCGCATTTACTTTCAATTAAGTGTTTTTCTCAATGCTACTTGTGTAACCCAACTTATAAACTCTTTGTTTAGAGGGAATAGTGTATTCCAGCACCTTTACTTTATATTCTAAAATAAAATATCAAATGTTAATGAACGAGGGTATGAATATGTTATTGTTGCCTCTATTGTAAATCATGCAGATGAACAAGCGAATAATCTGCTGTTCTTAGAGACGTGCCCCAGACTCAGAAAAATCGGAATGGCTCTTCTCTTTGGACAGTATAGCAAGTAACATACACTCCCAGGGAAGCCTGATTCTTGTAACTGAGCCACACTAGTACACCTGTCATGCTGACTGTGAAGTAAGGATTTTAATAATGAGAATATATTTCTTTTATAATAGAAAAAGAGAAAGGATGTAGCAAGGTGATTTGCTGTTAAAAGTGATTTTCTTTTTCTGTATAAATCATGATTATTTCTTGGACTCAAGTTCATTATAAACAACCAAATAAGTATTTTATCAGCAAGGAAGAGGTGATGAGAGGTTGGGTAGGCAGCTAATAGGGTCTGCCGCGGACGGCAAACATAACTGATAAACTTTTCCAGTTTTTTTGCCATTGATGTGAATTTCTTTACTCTGGGAATAAGTAAGCTTTTCATAGAGCTTTCATATGATTTACCTTATAATGGCTTTTCTTTCCAGTTCTTTTACTGTCAGAGGGAAAAAGCATTTTTTCAACATCAGAGATGAAACCAGCTGTTAAGCATTAGTAATGAGTTCATGTCTTCAGATGAGATAGTATCTTTGAAACCCTAGGGCTAAAGTCAGCAGCTTTGTGTACATTGTCTTATTTTGTCTTTTTTGCACGAGCAAGGTGGGCCAGTGCACATTGTACCTTCTGCTTGCCAAACATCTGCTGATTGATCTTCCCCAATAAATCAATTTAGACTGGGTTTGTTCTGAAATCACTGGGAGCAGGGAGAGTAATTCTGAACTAGTGTGAGATGTTGCTAAAAAAAAAATAAGCAGCACTGGGTATTTTCTGTGAATCTTGGTTAATAATCAAGGTATATAGGCAATATCTTGAGAACTGTAACCTTTGATTATTCCTTATTCATTAGCACTTGCTAATGAGAAGGAGTGAATGTATTTCCGATGTTTGTAGGTATTAAAACATTATGTATTGTGTAGTTTTATGAACAATTTGTCTTGAGTTTTATCCATGCTATAGGCATCTACCAAAACATTAGTAGAATGTTTTCAGAGACTTTAAAACATAATTTCCCCCTTTGTCTGTGGATGCCCTGACCCATTTTTCAAATTGCTTCAACGTTTATAACATTTGCTATCTTTTTTTTTTTTTTTTACTAATTTTTACTATAGTTTATTCACAATATTGTGTAAGTTTTGGGTGTACAGTAAAATGAATCAGTTTTACATACATGCGCTCTTTTTTAAGTTCTTTTCTCATATAGGCCATTACAGAGTACTGAGAAGAGTTCCCTGTACTTTACAGTAGATCCTTATTAGTTGTCTATTTTATACATAGTAGTGTATATACGTCAGTACCAGTCTCCCAGTTTATCCCATCCCTAACTTCCCTTCTTGGTAACCATAAATTTGTTTTCTAAGTCTGTGAGTCTGTTTCTGCTTTGCAGATAAGTTCACTTATACTCTTTTTCAGATTCTACATAGAACTGATATCATATGATATTTTTCTTTCTCTGACTCTGTTTACTCAATATGACAGTCTTGAAGTCTATCATGTTGCTGCAAATGGGTGTTTTTTTTTTTTCTTTTTTATGGCTGAGGAATATTCCATTGTATATATGTAGCACATCTTCTTTATCCATTCCTCTGTTGATGAACTTGAAGGTTGCTTCCATGTCCTGGTTATTGTTAGTGTTGCAATGAACATCAGGGTATATGTTATCTTTTCTAATTATGGTTTTCTCTGGATATATGCCCACGAGCAGGATGGCTGGATCATATGGTAGCTCTCTTTTAGTTTTTTTAAGGAACCTCCATATTGTTCTCTGTAGTGGTTGTGCCAATTTACATTGCCAACAAGGAGATTTCCCTTTTCTCCACACTATATCCAGCATTTGTAATTTGTGGGTTTTTTTTTTTTTTT
>SJYV01051338.1:68134-89735 GCA_006410875.1 Neotragus pygmaeus | reverse complement strand
TTTTCCAGGCAAGAGTACTGGAGTGGGTTGCCATTGCCTTCTCCTTAGACACTAAATTTGGTGTATAATCTTCTAGGCTTGTGTGTGTGTGTGTACCTGAAGACGAATAACATATAAAACATTCATACTATACATGGTTATATGTGGTTAAATTCTTATCATTTTAAGTTAATAGAATTTCACAGGTATCTATATTTGAATAATAATATCGTTTCCCTCAAATTTTAACTTTAAAAGCTCTCATACTCTCATAACTTTGAACATTCACAGTAAATTTTACTATGTGCACAGGCAGTTTTCCCCACTATTCGTCAAACCTGTAAGAAGCATATGTGTGTATCTTTGTGACCCTGTTTTTCTAATAGTATAAAGAGAAAAAGTGGTTACTGGATTTTAAAGATTATATACTTGACACATATTTAAGATTACACCCTCCAACTTCATCCTCCCACCAGTGACATGAGAATCAGACTTTTCTTACACCCTTGACAATATGATATTTTCAATAATTTCTATGTCTGTCAAACTTACAGGTAAACATGATATCTAAATGCAAATGTTTTTATTTCTTTGTCTCCATTTGGATATCTTATTGAGTATTTGTATGTCTTCTTTATAAATTAGAAATTTCGTGCTTTTTCAGTTTAAGGGCTAATCTTTTCCTCATTGATTTATATGAGACCTTAATATATGAAAGATATTATATTGTAATAGATGCTACAAATATGTACTTATTTTGAATATTTATAAATACTTCTTATATGGGTTAGAATAGTGGTGCAGTTTCTTATGAGATATAGCATTTCTGGAGACTCAATTATCTTTTCATCTTTGTGCATTAATGTATAACTTTGAGGGGAGAGTGTTTTTGCAGAAGCAACATCTAATCAAAACTTGGAGAAACATTCCATTTCTCTGAACCTCATTAAGTACAGATAATACATCACTTTGATTCAAATTATTAGACATATTTTGAAATAACTGACTCACTCTGATACCTTACCTAAATTAAACAACTCAGCTATTGACATGATGACCTGGAGCTATTATTCCCAGCAGCAAATTTCAGTTTACAAAACCATCAAAACAAATTAAGCTGATGTTATCCAACTTACCTGATGAGACTGAGGGCAGCCAGAGGCCAGACTTTATCCCTGAGCGCCTGCATCCTTGTGCTTCTCATCCCCAGGTCACCCCACTCCCTGCCAACTTCTCTCCAAGCATCCAAAGTCAGCCTCCCAAAGGGAGACTGATTCCTAGATTGAATAACTGACTTGAACCCTTCAGGGGATAGTCTCTCTCAAGGAAATCTAGAAATTTGGGGAAGTATTTTTCTTCAGATGACAGCAGTTGAAGTGTGCTCTCATAGTCAGACTGATTGATTCCACGGTCCCCAAAGCACATTTTCCCCTTGCCCTGTCTTCCTCTGATCTGAACATTCAGCGTTCAGAAAAGGAGCAAATTATACATAAAACTTGGGCTTCCTAGGCGGCACAGTGGTAAAGAATCTGCCTGCAGGAAACACCACGAGACATGGGTTCTATCCCTGGGTGAGGAAGATCCCCTAGAGGAAGAAATTGCAACCCACTCCAGTATTCTTGCCTGGAAAATTCCACTGATTGAGGAGCCTGGCGGGCTACAGTCCACGGGGTCACAGAGAGTCAAACATGATTGAGGACACATACGTGAAACTTGAGTTTATCCAGAATATTTATTCAGAGTAACCCTTAAATTCAACTAATATATTTAACCTTTATATAGTCATATATATATATATATATATTTAGCTTCTGTCCCTTTTCTACATTTCAAAACTTCCTGTTGTGTGTATACACATACTTCTTAACATTTCCACTCTCACAGAAAAAAAAAAAAGCACAAATTACCATGTTTTCTCCCAAAATAATGCCTGTTGTTTGGAACTTTTTGCCATTTGAAGAAGCCAAATAGGAAAAAAAAAAAGTCATGGGCATTTGATGAAACAAATTTGCAGACACTCAAATACTTCATTTTACAGAAGTCCTTTGCACAACTGATGCTTCTTGGGGACATTCTGGAAAACAGTCTATCTGTAAACAACCTGTTTCAGTGCCACATATTTGCTAAATTTCTTTGCCTGTTGACATTTTTTTAAAAGGAACACATTTGCATGTGAAAACAGGACCTTTTGTTTCTTATACATTTACTCTGTTAGAAAAATTAAAAACAAAACAGGTCGTCTTGCCTAACTGCTTATGAAAGAGAGTTTTGTAAAGGACATTTCCTAGTTCTTTGGCCAATCTTATTTTAAACTAGTCTTTTTTAACTCTCTCTATTAACTCTTAAGTTGAATAGAACTTATTATTAAAATGCAAAGTTCTGGAGGTAAGGTTTTATTTTGTATCTAGCTATAGCTTTTCCTTTCTTAGGTTTAGTTATTTTCTTATTTATGTCTAGCTTCATATGGCTGCGATTTTGTTTGTGTGTTTTGGGCTGCATGAGTTCTTAGTTAAGGCATGCGGGCTCTTCTTTCCGGTGCCTGGGCTTCTCTAGGCATGAGGGTTCGGTAGTTTGGCTCCTGGGCTGGGCTGCCCCTCACGATGTGAGACCTTAGTTCCCCTACCTGGGACTGAATGCATGTCTCCTGCATCGGAAGGTGGATTCTTAACCGCTGGACCACCAGGGAAGTGCCTAGTATGGCTGTAATTTTTGCTCACCAAAATATTTCTGAAACTTCTTCTAGCACACGACATGATTTCACTTGCCCAGTCCTTGGAGTTGTTTCTGGCCATGTGACTTCTCTGGCTAATGAAGTAGGAGGAGACATAGTGTGTCTGCACCTCCGGGCTGAGCACCCTCTGCACTCTCTCCTCCCCACGCTGCCTGCCTGGATTGCAGGAGGGTGCTCCCAGGCAAGGCTCCTATCCAGAGGCCCCTCAGTAACAACAATCAACAGTGTCCTTCTGCCTCCCAGTGTGGACGGCTATTGTGAAGAAGAAATGAATCATTCAGATAAGTATAATATGAAGATAAGCCATTAGCCAATTGCAGCTAATATCCTTCCAAAACTTTAATGAAGTTTTGATGTTTCTTGATAGTAGTCAAAGGAAAAAGAAATATATTTCTCACCAATGATGTCATCGCTACCACCTCTCTTTGTACTTTTCAACCTGAACTCTCTGTTGAAGTTGTTGCTTGTAGAATTTAGGTTATTAAACTAGCTGAACTTTGAGATGATTATATAGGGACAACAGTGGGATAGGAGCAGGAAAGCCTGACCTGGATCAGTGCCTCATTTCTTGCAAGATATCGATATAAAA
Organism: Neotragus pygmaeus; assembly: GCA_006410875.1. Taxonomy (NCBI): domain Eukaryota; kingdom Metazoa; phylum Chordata; class Mammalia; order Artiodactyla; family Bovidae; genus Neotragus; species Neotragus pygmaeus. The sequence continues at coordinate 86,436 of SJYV01051338.1, read as the reverse complement.
GTGAGGCATGAGAGGTTGAACAGTATGTAGAAACTCAGACTAACACCTCGTGTTCCAGCATCTGGGGAGCTAACATTACCCGTCCAGATATAGTAATGTTGGTAATATTAGATACTATCTAGATAAACCGGCAGATGTCCCTAGAAATAAAGTTTTGACTTCTATTCCTGTTCTTTTATGGGGGGGAAACGCCAATTGTTAGTTTGAAACCATGGAAATTACCATGCTTTTAAAAGTTTATTTACTTTTGGCTGTGGTTGGGTCTTTGTTGCTGTGCAGACTTGTTTCTAGTTGCGGCAATGGGGGGCTACTCTCTAGCTGCAGAGCACGAGCTTCTCACTGCAGTGGCTTTTCTTGTGTACAGACTCTAGGGCCCGTGGGCTCCATAGCTGTGGCTCCTGGGCTCTAGACCACAGGCTCAGGAGTTGTGGCACACCAGCTTTAGTTGCTCCAAGGCATGTGAGATCTTCCCTGATTAGGGATCAAACCCATGTGTCTTGCATTGATAGGTGGATCCTTCACCACTAAGCCACCAGAGAAGCTCTACCATGCTTTATTAAATGAAATGTTTTACTTCCTTAAAGTTTGCAGATTTTCATTAAATCTCCAACGTCAAGAAAGATTTGTCTGAAGGACTATGAAAGTTACAGAGAGAGTTTCTATTCATATCTTTTGTCTTGCCCTCAGTTACAGCACACAGGCTGCTTTGCATTTCTTGTGAATTTCCCTTCACAAAACCTCATTCACTCAGTTAGACTTATTCTGGTTGTGTTATTGTATGGGGTTAGAGTTCCAGTGTTACAGACTCTCAGGGATTTGGCTACAGAGGGCTTATTGGAGATGGCTCTTATAAGCAACACCTATAACAGAAGAAAAGAAGCAGAAATGCAACAGCAGCCTGAGCTGATTCCATTAGCGAGTTGGCCCTGCCTTTCAGGATTGCCCTCAGAAAAAGGGACCCAGGTCTTGCAGCCCTGCATCAACCAGTCACTGGATGCAGGCTGACCCATGAATAGGGATGACTTTGGAGCAATGGAGTGCCTTCATCCAAGTAAAATTCCTGGTGATAGACTCAGCTGCTGGTCATCTCAGGCAAAATTAACTCAAGGTAAATCATAGATCCAAATGTGAAACCTAAAACTATAAACCTTCTGGTAGAAAAAAGAAAATATTTGTGACCTTGGGCAAAGATTTCTTAAATCAGATAGCAAAAGCATGATCCATGACAGTACAAATTGATAGATTAGACTTCATCAAAATTAATAACTTCTGCTCTTCTAAGGACATTGCTAAGGGAATGAAAAGACTAATCATAGACTAAAGAAAACACCTGCAAAACACACAGCGGAAAAATTGCATGTATCAAGAATCCCAGGGATGGGGGATCCTGGTGGGCTGCCATCTATGGGGTCACAAAGAGTCGGACACGACTGAAGCTACTTAGCAGCAGCAGCAGCAGCAGAATGTATAAAGAACTTTCAAAACCCAATGATAAGAAACAAACAACACAACTTAAAAATTTGTGTTGGGCAAAACATTTCAATAGTTATGTCACCAAATGAGATAGAAGGATGGCAAATAGATGAAAAGGTGCTCAAACATCATTAGTTATTAAGGAAATGAACATTAAAACCACAATGAGATACCACCTCACCTATTAGAATGGCTAAACTCTAAAGGCTGACCTTACCAGAATCAGAGAGAATATGAATAAACTAAAACTTTCATACACTGCTAGTGGAAATGTTAAATGATACTACAAATTTGAAAAATAGTTTGAGAGTTGTTAAGAAAGTTAAAAATACAGCTTACCATGTGATTCAACCATTTCACTCTTAGGGATTTACCCAAGAGGAAAGAAAGCATATGTCCATACAAAGATTTGTGCCTGAACATTTATAGCAGCTTTGTTTGTAAAAACTCAAAAGCTGGAAATAACCTAAACGCCAGTCAGTGGGTGAAGGCATGAGCAAACTGGTACATTCTGTGCAGTGGAATACTATTTAGCAATAGAAATTGATTATTAATGCACACTAAAATGTGGATGAAGTTCAGGACAGTTTTGCTGAGTGAAAGAAGTCAGTAAAAAGTTGCATATTGTATGACTTTATTTATAGAAAGCTCAAGGAAATGCAAAACAATACATAATGACATGAAACGTGCTTCCTTGGAAATAAGGTGGGAAGGAATGAGTAAGAGGGATTACAAAGGAGCATGAGAAAGTCCTGGGAGTGATGGAAAGATCATTATCTTGACTGATGGTGGTTTCACGTGTATATACATGTGTTAAAAGTCATCAACTTGTATACATTATATTTGTCAAGTTTGCTTAAGGAAGAAAGAGAAAGGAAGAAAGAAGAAAGAAAGGAAAAAGGAAAAGAAAGGAAACAAAATCTAAAACAGTTCTGAGATATCATTTCTTACATATTGGAGTGGTAAAATAACCTATTTCTTATAACACCACAAATCTTTATATTTAAATATACATAGAAATGCAATTCTATATTGATCTTATTTCAAGATAAGTAAGAATGTCTCCTTTAAATAATTTGAAATGTTCATTTAAAATACAAGCAGTATTTAACAACTGTAATTCATTAGTGATTTGAAAGTTTGCTTATCAAAGGGAAGAATCTTTTGAAAGCAATTTCAGAATGCTAAATTTTAGAAATATCAGAAATGTGACCAAATATATGCTTCCTGCAAAAACAATGCTATGTTATACCTAGTTCTAGAAGAATAAAAGTTATACAATTTGACACAATTTAAGGCATTCTTGTCCTTCCCGGTTTGTCAAAGGAGTATTTTAAAAGCTAATTTAAGCTTGTTTTATAAAGTTGACTTCTTATATAGTGTGCTATGAACTTGACCTTATGCATTAAAAAAATTTTAAGTGCTTTAATATTTTTGGCTCTTAATAATTCTTTAATGAAGTCATCAGTGAATTACAATTTGAACCCTAAATGGCTTATGAGGTTTTATAATAAGCCTAGTTTTGTAAAATGAGTGAAACAGTTCATACATATTCTAGCATTAATGAATTCATAGCCATACTCTCATTTTTGGATGTACCACTCTATGTAACCAAAGGTCACGTGATGTTTTTACATTGTTCGTTTCTCTGTGTCACAGTTTTCAGGAATAGTTCACGGGGAGAAACTCTGAGTCGGGTATCTTGTTCAGGTCACACCTCCTTGCAGTAGAACTTTTATTTCCTAAACAATTTCAAATGAGATGATTTATAAGCACTAGCTGTTCTTTGTCAGAGGATGTTAAAATGGAGCAAAGGCAACAATTCCAAATAACATTCTAATATGGTCCAGATAAACAGGGGTAACCTGGCACCTGAAAAGTGGATCTACGTAAATTCTCACTGGGTTATACCATGATGTTCTTGCTCTGCAGTTAACATATGACTCACCACTCGCTCAATAGCTGGACTATCCCTCAATCTCCTTGACTCTAAATTTCTTAATTTCTAAGGGGATAATAACAATATTCATGGAGGAGGAGAAGAAGANTGATGTTCTTGCTCTGCAGTTAACATATGACTCACCACTCGCTCAATAGCTGGACTATCCCTCAATCTCCTTGACTCTAAATTTCTTAATTTCTAAGGGGATAATAACAATATTCATGGAGGAGGAGAAGAAGAAAAGTACAATAGTGATGATTCTAAAAAAACCACCCCCATCTGCTGCCGTAGCAATTCAGAGAGACAGCCATCTGTCAGTTACCTAGTGCTTTGCCTGGAACTCAGTCCAGTCATTCTGTTTCACGTGGTATTGAGTGAATGCCATTTTGGTATCACAAACTTTCTTTCAGGGACACAGAGATGCATGGGTCTTCCCAGGTGGTGCTAGTGGTAAAGAAACCGCAGGAAACATAAGAGACAAGGGTTTGATCCCTAGGTTGGGAAGATCCCCTGAAGGAGGGCATGGCAACTCATTCCAGTATTCTTGCCTGGAGAATCCTCGGACAGAGGAGCCTGGTGGGCTCCATAGGGTCCATAGGGTCGCACAGAGTCAGATACAACTGAAGCCACTTAGCTGCAGAGATGAATAAAGACTCTAAGAATGCACAGTTTACCAAGAAAGTAAAGATGTACTGTTCAGAGGCCAGGTTCCACAAATTTAGAGTGAGTTTCATTCTGCTTTGGTGCTTAAGATACCTTTACAGAATCAAATACATTTTTATCCTTCATCTGTGTGTTCTCTACCGCAGCTAACCACAACTATTCAAAAGAGGCATCTGAGATCCACCTACAATTTGGTTCCTTGTGGTACAGAGCAGAATCCGGTCTGCTAAATAATCATCCTTTAAGTTCCAGGATTTGAAGGGGGTTGTGCATTGAGGAGGCAGCACTAATTGTGACCAGCCAATGGCCTTCCAGTCTCTAATCCTAACCTCCACCTCAAGCTACAGGTATTCTTTTAGAAATGTAAAAATTCAGTAACTAAAGCAGCAGCAGTTACTTCAAGCCCCCAGGGCTCTCAACTATGTGAAATGTAAATTGCAAGACAATGGATTCTGAACTCCGGGAAGCTAATTGGGAGCCCTAGGCAGAAATCCTAAATGTAGTAATTGGCACCTTGTCCTTTTCAGCATTTTAGGCTGCCAGTGAGAGGGTTACCTCTAGGGTGTTAACTGATTAGCATTGTTAGAGAAAAGGCAGTCAACAGAGACTGGTAGGCTGAAGTCTCCCATCTCCAAAACTCCAATTAAACTACTAGCTCAAGGGTTACAACCAACCAGGGAAAAAATGTTTTCATCTAGTGCCAGTGAGGGACACTCTTCCTTTGGATAACAAAACCGTAAATAGCTCTACTACATAAGTGAAAAACTCACTGAAAAATCATAATAGAATATTCCATGATAACTAGAGGTAGAAAAATTCTTCATTAAAATCATATTCTACTAATCTCAGTTAGTCTCCCTTTGACTTCTAGTTCTTCAACAAAAACCCACCTCCTGAAAATTTCTGTGGCTTTGAGACGCATGTCCAGTCTGTCTGGGGCCACAATCAATGAATTCTTAGAAAAGAGATGTTAACACTGAACAAAAATAATTGTGTGGAAGTAAGGTTCTGAATATGTACTTCACTAGATCAAATGGTCTTAGCTGATGATGCCGGGGTGGGTCATGAGTGGAAAAGAAGAATGCTGAATCCAGAAAGAAATAGAGAAAGCAAAGGGCAAGTTCCCACGGTGCACAGAGTAGTCTGTTTGAAATGAATCTATTCCTAACAGCTATACCACTGTACACTTGGAGATAAGTTTCCCAACCATTGTCATATCCCAAACATCCTATATCAAATAGACTATAATAAAGTCTCATCATCCTCATTCTACAGATGAAAAACAGAGCTTGGAGAGCTTAAGTGACTTGGGGTATCATTACAGCCCAGTTCCTAGTCCTGCAATCTTTCTTCTCTACCACACCACCTCTACATTAGAGCTGGAAAGGTTGTTCCAGAAATGTCTGTAGGTAGAGTCTAGGGGATCCTTACTAAAACTTGAGTCAAGGGTGTACAGATAGCTCATTCTTTTTCTTTTTTAAGGGAAATCCTCAAGCTTGCATAAAAATAGAAAGCTAATGTAATGAGTCTCCATGAACTCATCACAGCTATAACACCGACCTACCCAACTGTCACCCGAGGCTTCTAGGGGGACTAGTCGAGGCTTAGGTAGAAAGGACCCAGCTGCCCCAGAATTACTTGAAAGGGACTGAACTGAGAATATTGGGAAAAGACTGTGATTTAAACCCAAACCCAAACAAACCAAGTAAGATGAGTTACCCAATCTGTTTCATGTCTAAATTCCAGAGTTTCCTCATATACAAGCAAATACTTTGAAGTAACCCAGGATGTCTATGCTTGTGCAGGACCCCAGAGAGCAGTGTGANACTAATTAGGTGGATGTGGAAAGATAAAAACTGGGGTATTGGCCTTGCCTCTAGTTAGCAGTCTGTGTGAAATTCAGAAAATCATCTTACCTCTTTATGATTTTTTTTTAATATAAAAGACTCAACTTGAGTTGTTTCTGTCACTCTTCCAGCTTTAACATTCTGTTCTGTTTCCCTAGCCCATCTTATTAAAAAACCCACAGAGTGGATTACACTTTACTGCCTTTTAGAGGAATGTGCAGATATTCACTGTGTGGTTGCTTCATACCAGTTTTTGAAAGGAAGGTCATCTCAGTAATGGCTGGTGAAAGGCAGTGTAAGCACTAATTATTTATAATGCTTATTAATCTTATCTTACATCTCATGATCAAAAAGAGGTGAGGAGATATGGCTGGTACAAAAACAGACTTTCAAAAAGTCCTTGAAAAACAAAGTGACCTTTCCACTATTACTTCCCCTTAAATGAATGCTACAGGGAAGGATTTCAGAAGGAAGTGGTGAAGAAACTAGCAGGTTTATTGAAGACATATTAGTCTACAGACTTTTTGACTGAACAGGTGAAATAATGAAATAAATGATTCTATCCTTTTGTGGTTAAGTTGAAGGAAAAAACTTATTAATAAAAGTCATTGAAATGAACTAATTTTTTAAAGATGGACTAAATCTTGAGGATAAATTACAGAATTTCCCTCTAGACTAAAGGAAAGGGGGGGATTTTTAAATTTTTCTAGAAATAAATACACATCATTGGCACTTCTTCCATTAACAGCATTTTAAATAAAACAAAAATCATAATCTCATCAGGGCTCTTAAAGACCACTCTGCATAATCTGAAAACTTACTTGTCTGTCAGGAGTCCATCTTATTTTAGAATCAGAAATCATATGTGTGTATATAACAAAGAAGAATCCCAAGGAGTATACATAAATTATGTGCTCTCATCCTAATACTTATCAAGATTTCTTGTTAAACTTAGGTCAGAGAAGATATGAGATAAAAAAAAATAAGACCGGAAAAGAAGGTAGAGGGAGAAACATACAACGAGCAGAGAGCAAGACAGAACAGACAGTAGATCACAGTGAATTAGAATGGCCGAGGAGAGAAGACAAAGCTGCTGCGGAGGTTTTGAGAGTTTCTGCTAGGGGAAGAGCCCTTTGGCTTTTATCTGTCTCCTCACTTCCAATTCACTAGTTCACCAAACGTTGAAGACCCTCTGTGCACTAAGCATGGTGTGAGGCATAAATAAAAATCAGTACTGATCCCCATTCCCTCAGAACCGATCGTTTTATCAGGCTGTCATTCCAATGGCCATGAATGTTCTATTAGAAGAAGAGTAAATGAAGAAAGTGTTGGATGTTCCAAAGGGTGTCCTGGCTTAACAAATCCCAAGCACCAAAAGAAAGAATAAATGAATAAAAACAAGCAGAAGTACCTCATAGATATTCCTCCTGTGGAGGCACAGTTCTGTGGAGACTAATGACCACTTTTCCCAGAGTTGACCTAGGGAGGTTAACTACATCTTCATTGTAATAGACATAAGGTGACAGTGCCCATGGCTGGGAGTCAGGGTGTGTCTGACCTGGGGGAGGACAAGAAGAGGGGGTAACGGGGAGAGAAACCACAGTAGCGTTTCCCAAACAATTACATGGACTGTTCAGTCCATGAGCTGCTAACAACCCAAACATCTCTCAGTTGATTGCAACAGCTTTCTTTGTGTTTCTCTCAAGAATTAGCCAGCTCTCTTGTTATTTTTTTTGTGTGTGTGTGTGACCTCTTCCCTGTGTTGCTGATTGCTTGACACAGTGGGTCTAATTATCTCCAGGCTTCCAGCATGCTTTAATGAAGAGGGTTGTTTATCTGGGTGAGTAGAGAGGCTTGCCTACCCCTTGGTCCTAAAGTCTTTCCTAGAAAACAGGAATAAAATTAAGAGCTGTTAGCTGATGAGCAGGAATGTCAACTTTTCATCTCTGGCTTTTTTAATGGAAGAAAGTCAATATTCTTTTTCCTTCCTCACAGTTCTATATTACATGAACATTTGTCATACTAGGAATCCCAAATAGTCTCTTAATGCCCCATAAGAATTGTCTCTGTCCTTTGTGTTCAGTTTGAGAGAGACAATAAATTCATGTACTCAGCACTCACCGTATAACCCAAGGAGGGACAAATACTATACTGACAAAGGACTGCATAGCCTCTGAACTTGGCTATTCAGCAACTGGATCCTGGGACTTAGAATCTCAAACAAGTGATATAAGAATAAAAGAAGCAATTGAACTTCTAGTTATCCATATGCTCATTTATTTTTTCCCACAAATAGTTACTGAGGCTCTGCTGCATGACAGGGATTTTTCTAGATGCTGATGATATAGTGATAAAAAAGCAAGACAAAGTTGCTACCCTCATAAATTTCGTACTTTAGTTGGTGGAATCAATAAAAAAATTACAAAAGATAATTTCAGATAGAAACAAGTGCTATAGAAAGAATAAAACAGAATGTACAACTAGGAACAGGAGACAGCATAGAACTGAAACACAGAGGATGGGAAAGAAGCAGCCTAAGGACCTTTGCAAGGAAGAGTGTTCCGGCCAGTGGTTCAGTCCTATCCCATTGTCATAGAAACATGCCAAGTAGAGCATTAAAACCTGTCTGGCCTCGTGTCTTTCTGTGCTCCCCTTCACAGAAAAATTCATCCAAAATTTGCTTATTTTTCCGTCTCTCTTAGTCTTCTCCAACTCTTCATAGTATCCACTGGAATGGCTTTCATTCAGGCCACAAACAACCTTCACTTTGTCATCTCCCTTACATAGCTGAATCCTGACCTAAAGTTTCCCTATTATGAGCCCTGCTTCTTAGCCTCTGGAACGGCCTTGTTTGCTGTCGATTTCTAACCAACTCTAACTGCAAACTCTGCTGATTTCATGAGCCCTGATAGACTTCTAGTTACTTCCATTTTTTTTCCTTAGCCCAGATTGGTTTCTGTTGCTTCGAACCCAACTCTAATTCATGCACTTCAATTTTTCATATTCCAGTTGATTTTTATTCAGGAAACCCAGTTGTTCAACCTACAGCCCAGTCCTCATTCATGATTTTGCTTACATTCATTGCTTTCTTTTAACTGTTACCCTGCCTTGTTGAGGACATATTTGTGTTCCTTCTGTGACTGACAAACTGTTCTTTTATAGTTATTTATTTCTTGAGAGTAAATCACTCATTCATTTAAAAACATTTGTTATCATGTATGTTCCTATCACAGTGTAAGATATTGGAGTTAGACACAGGTAAAAACAGTAATGGTTCCAAGAAATTTCTCTTTTGGGTTAATATATTTTTAAATATTTTTCCTGTTTTTCCAAATACTGCTACACTAGGTTCTATTGAATCTATTTAGAGTCTTTAATTGTATCTCTATTAAAATTTCTTGCAGGTNAGACACAGGTAAAAACAGTAATGGTTCCAAGAAATTTCTCTTTTGGGTTAATATATTTTTAAATATTTTTCCTGTTTTTCCAAATACTGCTACACTAGGTTCTATTGAATCTATTTAGAGTCTTTAATTGTATCTCTATTAAAATTTCTTGCAGGTTAGCTGTAAAATTAAATATAATTTATTTAATATTATATTTTCATCTCTAATTATTTTTTTATACTTCAATAAAGAATCTAGACTCAAATAAATAAAACCAAACTAAGTGACGTAGAGAATCTTAAGAAGTTGTTTCTCAGGAAAATCATCTCTCCTAGGATTTTTTTCATGGCTCACGGCCAAATAAATGAACATGTTTTGATGGACATTGTATTGTGAAGGATACTTTCAGTTACAAGTTACAGGAAAGGCAACTCATAGCAGTTAACTCATAAGGGAGTTTGCTGGCTCATGAGAGTAGAAGGTTCAGAGATTAAAAGTACTTCAAGGTCAACCAGAGATGGTAGCAGAACACAGTATCTTTCCATCTTGCCATTCTTCTATTACCAGCATTGGCTTCTTCTGATGACTTACTTTCCTCATGGGCATAGAATGGCTGCCAGTAGTGAATGTGATTCCAGGTGACTTTGTTCACGGCTAGAGATAGAGGGTTGCTTTCTCTAATATTAGACAAAAGTCATATGTTTTGTTCTAATTGAATGATCCTAAGTAGCTGAGTTCCATTGACTTGGAAAATGTGATTAACTTAAATCTGAAATATATGTCCACTGTAAAACCAACTATTGTGGCAACGGGACAGGATCTGGGAGAACCCACCCTTTAGGACTAAGGGTGGGGTATCAGTGCCATTCAAACCCATGGCTACACATAGTGAGGAAGGATGAAATATACTTGGGAAGCTTTAACCATCCAATGCTGGAGGACGCAATGGCACCCCACTCTAGTACTCTTGTTTGGAAAATCTCATGGATGGAGGAGCCTGGTTGGCTGCAGTCCATGGGGTCGCTAAGAGTCGGACACGACTGAGCAACTTCACTTTCACTTTTCACTTGCATGCACTGGAGAAGGAAATGGCAACCCACTCCAGTATTCTTGTCTCGAGAATCCCAGGGATGGGGGAGCCTGGTGGGCTGCAGTCTAACAGAGTCGGACACGACTGAAGCGACTTAGCAGCAGCAGCAATCATCCAATGCAGGCATATATTTGCACATAATCTTTATATACTTTGCATATGCATTTCTTATTTGGTTACTTTGTATTAGAAATAACAATGATATCTTATAGGATATTGCTATATAAGTGATTTACATATTTTTTTTCATGTTATCTAGACAAGAAAATATTCAGTAAGATTAATTTACTATTACAATCCTTAAGGTCATTATTTCTCTATTTTTGTGTTTTTATTCTTCCTCATTGAGGTATATACCAGCAAGGGCAACAAAAAGTTAAAGGATAAGAACACTTAATATTTTAATCTCAAATATAATTTGAGAATCACTATTTTAGATAAAACTATAAACCGTGGCCCTATAGTAGTTTATATATCATTTATCTTCAGAATACAATATTTCTATTTAAAATACACTGTACTCACTAACCCTATTATATTCATAAAACTACCAGTCATTTTGTAGCTATAGATTAGAAATTATTTTGAGATGTTTTTGTCTAATGATATGTTTATTTAACTTAAGAAAGACATTCATTTTAATCTCTCTATTCCAAGAATGATGAAACTTCATCTTTACTCTCATACAAACAGCAACAAAACAAAACATCTTGATTGTGTCAAAAATTCATAAAATTTTCCTTCATATTTCCTTCAATCTTCCTTCATAGTTGATTTCATTATTATTCCTTCAGTTTTTTCCACCATTCATTGAATTTATTCACTTGATTGAATACTTAGTCTGTACCAGGCACTACTAGGCACTGAAAGTGTGTGTGTGTGTGTGTCAGTCACTTGTACAATGGACAAGGATTTGAGAGGCTTCTATACTCTCCTGAAGTGCCTAGAATACTGAAGGAGAGATCAGAAGATTCAGAGTTGGGATAAAGACAGGAGAACAGCAATATGAGAGAAGTACACACATTTCCCTTACAAAAAGACTAACATCAGGCCACTGAGTAGCAGGAAAGAGGTCTCAGCTCCAACTGTGAGGATCTGAATATGACTGACAAGTCACCTCTTTAACCTGGAAGTCACATCTTCATCATTATCCTTCACCAAGAAGACAACACTTTGGAACTTGATGTGAATGTGAGTTGAAAGTAAATGACAAATAGGAGAGACAATTGGCACCATCTGTACTCATTCAAAGCAAGGATGTTTTGCCATTCTAGAAGCATACATCATCATAAGCTATCAGTGTGGTAGAGAAACAATTCCTCTTAGAATCTGCCCTTTTCAGCACAGGACAGTATTTGTGTTTCACGGAAAACATACAGAAATTATTCAAAAATCAGTTACTCTGAACAACTAAAAAGCATTGAGAATGTTGTATTTATTGTTTTAATTTTAGGGAAGAAACAAATTATTAACTGCGATCTGAGGAAAAGAAAAGAAATTTGATCTTGGAGTGGTTTATGTGTGGCAGGTCAATAATAAGGGGAAAAGTTTAATTAGAGTAACTTAAAAAGGCAAGCAATTTTGTCAGAGTTCTAAATTTTAAGAACGCTCAACTCATACCACACAGGGAGAAAAAATGCTCACAATCTACCAGATACTCCTCAACCAGTGAATTATTATTTGTCCTGATAAGCCTTTATTATTTTACGAAAAAGTTTGTGAGATGCTTACTGAATCTGAAATAAACAAGAGTGTGAAGTCCTAGAAACTGGTAAAATGGAGCTACCTTCCCACTTTCAAGGCATTTATTATTCATAATTCAAAGTCTTATTTTGGCCATTTGGAGTTACATTAGTAAAAGAAGTTATGTGAACTGTAAATCCCAAGATTGTGTGTAAATTATAGTTAATTTATTATTTTACAGGCAGAGAATATAGATTAAGAAAATAATTCAAGAGAATAAAAAGCACAATTAAGTGCCTTAACAAATGTCACTCTTAATTTTAGCTACAATTAATAACCAATTATTTGCTTTCACCTAAAGACTCTAGTAAAAACATGGTAACTTTTAAATTGGTTTCTAAGCTTTAATTACTAAATAAATTTTGGTGAACTATACCACAAGTCTGAAACTTAAAAATAAAAAGAGCAGAGAACTAGCAGTTCCATTCCCGTGCCCGCTTTTTCAGAAGTACATTGTTTTATACATTTTATAAAATTAAAATGTCATATGCACTATTATAAGAATTTTCTGTTTGTAATTAATGAGATGACTGTGCTCAGCCTTCCAGGAGCCATCTTTCAATCTGTGCTGCTGGAAACAGGCAATAAACAAATATTTACAATAAAATATGTGTTGATGAGAAGGCAACTTTGTCAAGAGAACACCATTCTCTAGGTAGTAGACATCAGCTGTTCCTTTAATCCAGACTTGGTTTAATAAAAGGCAGGCTTTCTGAGGCTGTGACAAGAACAAATGTATCCTCATGATAGAATGGTTCCCAAAATAAGCTCTCATGTTTGGCTGCTTTCTGTGGGTAGATTGAATTTCATGAATGATCCTCCTGTCATTTCACACATGGCAGATTCAGCAGAGCAACAACCAAACAACACTCCTGCCAGTGGAGGTGGTTGCTCAGTTTCAGCTACGGGAACTGCTTTCCTTTGGCTCTCGATTTACCTAACGACAATTTTTTAAAAAAGCAAACGTAAATCTCACATTGAGGTTTCATGAACTTTGCTTATGAAATAAAAATATACAATCAGACTCCCTTCTTTGAAGCTGGAGATGCAAAGGAGATCAAAAGCACAAATGAGATGATACTACAGGTTATCTTAGGCTGACAATCTCTCCTTAAAATAACATTTCTCCATTTAATTGACAACTTCAGAAATGAAATTTTAAAGGCTAACTAGTAGTTACAGTGTATGTCCTCAAGACTTTTTATATCTTTCCAATAGAGTATTGTAAAGTAAAATAAAGTAAAAAAAAAATAATGAATACAAAAAAAAACCCTTATCTTTAAACATATATCCTATTTACATTATTCATTTTAACACTGTGATGGTGATTGTTGTTATTGCTGTTTCCCATATAAAGAAAGTAAGACTTGGAAAAGTTAAATAATTTACCCAAGAGCTCATGGCTATGAATTAGAGAGCCCGAAATTCATATACATGTCTTTTTGTTACTAAGATCCATACTTTTCATCACTGTGCCATATGTATTTTCTGTAGCCCACCACCACTCAAAATGTTCATTTTAGTTCAGTTCAGTTGCTCAGTCATGTCTGACTCTGCAACCCCATGGACTGCAGCATGCCAGGTTTCCCTGTCCATTACCAACTCCTGGAGCTTGTTCAAACTCATGTCTATCGAGTAGGAGATGCCATCCAACCATCTCATCCTCTGTCATCCCTTTCTACTCTTGCCTTCAATCTTTCCCAGCATCAGGGTCTTTTCAGATGACTTAGTCCTTCGTATCAGGTGGCCAAAGTATTGGAGTTTCAGTTTCAACATCAGTCCTTCCAATGAACATTTAGGACTGGTATCCTTTAGGATGGACTGTTTGGATCTCCTTGCAGTCCAAGGGACTCTCAAGAGTCTTCTCCAACACCACAGTTCAAAAGCATCAATTCTTTGGCACTCAGCTTTCTTTACAGTCCAACTCTCACATCCATACATGACTACTGGAAAAACCATAGCTTTGACTTGACAGACCTTTGTTGGCAAAGTAATATCTCTGCTTCTTAATATGCTGTCTAGGTTGGTCAAAAATGTTACCATGGATATTTATAAGTCATGAAGCAGAGTACTCAAATTCATCCACTGAATATTTAATCAAAGGCCTAGCAACTACAGGTACTTCTGGAAACTGAAAAAGTTTTCCCTCCCTGCCATCTCAGTGCCTCACATCTTTTCAAGAACAAAAATTAGTTAGCATAATCTCCAACTTCACTTTTTTTGCATCCGCTTTCTATTGAATGCAAAAAGGCATGGCAACTTAATTTAAGGATTGGTTTCTTTTAAAACTCTTGTCATCAGAAAGGGTTGTTATTAATATAAATGGCTGGCTAGACTCACTTTGTGTGTGTGTGGTAGAATTTAAAATATATATACTTTTAGAAGAAATTATTTTAGTTGAATTATTTTCATTTTAAAAATATACATAATGAACCTCAAAGATATCTTTTTATGTCTACTAAGAGAACTTCCCAGGGATCCTTTGTTCCAGGCATATCGTTGGATGGATCCAAACAGAACAGAATGAAGACTTGAATCTTTCACGCTACTTCTGAGTGGCAATTACGTTACTGTCATAACATCTGTGTTTAAATAAGTCATGCTGCTTTTCTTGGAATGTTCTGGAATTTATACACACTTATAGCAATAAAAATCATGAGTCTAATGTGTAGAACAACATAGCCCACACTTTTTATTTCAATGAACTTCTGAACAACTTGATGAGATTGTTGCTGATGAGGAAACTCATCATTTAAAGAATGTGATGGCTTGCTCACGTAGCTGGAAGTACTGGGTGGACTCCAAATGCTCTGATTCCAAATCCTGTCCTGTCTCTCTGTCGCACTGGCTTATCTGGTCATTCTGAAAGTCAGCAAATGCAAAAGGTAGAGGTGGAACCCTGAGGAAGTGTTGTCCAGAGATACTAATCACTCCTTGGAGAAAATGATGTAAGGTGTTTTCTTAGGTTGAATTTCATTTTAGTTGCTAAGTTGTGTCTGACTCTTTTGCAACCCCATGGACTATAGCATGCCAGGCTCCTCTGTCCATGGGATTTCCCAGGCAAGGATACTGGAGTGGGTTGCTATTTCCTTCTCCAGGGGATCTTCTCAACCCAGGGATTGAACCTTCCTCTTCTGCTTGGCAGGCAGATTCTTTACCACTGAGCCACCTGGGAAGTCCTATGTTGAATTACTGCCTTATTATTTAAGTGCTCTGTGAATAGTACTAAAGCTGTTCCTAGTGGATCAGTTCTCATCTTCCTACTAAGATGTATATGAACTTTCCATTGACAACAGTCTTTCCCTTTGTACTTGTAAACTGAAGTCTGGAAGTAAAACAGCCTCTCAACTCTTTTATGGGAGGCATCATGAATTTTATTTCTTGTGAGTTGCCAAGGTTGGGAACTCTCTGAACTTTTAGCATAGTTTTCTTGACTTCTCTTAACTGATCAAATTCAGACAGTAAAAGCTGATAATAAGAAAACAAACTCTGACTTTGGGCAGAAGGGGAAGCAACTACTCAGTTTTGTTTAAAAGAGAATGTGTAGTGGTCACTCAAAGATAACTCGACCAGGGTAAAATTACAAGTGAGGTGGTAGGCTTCCCTTCTCCTTCACTCCTCTATTCTGGCCTTTCTCTCCAGCCTATTTAGTCTGCATCTAACTCTGAGGTCATTACCTTCCTTTGTATGAGAAAGAAAGAACATAGACATATTTTGTGCACTGCTGAATTACTCATTCTGTGAAAATCTTTCCTTAGTGAATGTGTAAATAGAATCTCTATAAGGAATTATTTAAAATTTCCTGTAATTATCATAATAATAAACGTTTAAATGAGTATAAGTAAGTCATGTTACCCTCATCTCTATCAGAGGACTCTCCTGAGGTGGGATTTAAAGTGATAAAGGCAAAATCAAGGAGGCAGAGGCAAGGTAGAAAGGGAAGAGAGGCCTTCCACATTCCCCTAAATGACAATTTGTGGATCTCTGGCCATGCCTCGTAAACAGGGAGCCAAATGAGACATTCTTAGACAAATGACTTACATTAGCAGAATGCTCTTAAGTTTTTGAACACTTTCACTCACATTAACACAGAAATGCTAAGTAGCAAACATTATTCTAGAGGAGGCAACAGAGGTGTCCTCTGATCTCCATAAGCGGAATGAATGTGCCTTTGTACAATACCGAGCTCTCCACATTAAACATTTTCTAAGGAAAAACGCATCCCAGGGTCAACAGGAAGATATTTATTTTATTTATCTTTCACAGAATGTAGACAAGTCTGGACATACATAAGTAGGTGCTCAAATCTGTATAAGTACAAGTACATGTAAGTAAATTGGCATAGAATTTCCAGTCTTTACTGGGAAGTCAAAGCGGAGGAGTATTCTTAAGAATGCCACTACTAATTAAAGAGTAAAACGTTGAGCAAGTAACCAACAAGATCTTGAACAAGAATAATAAGCACAAATACTAGAGCTGTTGTCAACTTTGTGTGTCAAAAGTGAATAATCTTGAGGTCAAATTTCCTTTCGGCTGTTCTAAAATCTACTTACTGCCATATGGTATACGATAACCCATCTATCCTGGAATCTCAAAATAAACATTGGATCTCTGTACTATAAAATATAGTATGTTAAAGACACAACTCTGTATATTTAAAAGGCTGTGTTGTAAACTTTGGAGATAGAATATGCCACAGAGGGCATTTCATTGCAAGACCATATAGTGCAATAAAATGGCTACAAATAAGGCTGCGATCAGGATGTCAGGCAGGCCTAGGGTCTCATCTGAAGATGCAGCTGGGGAAAGATGCACTCAAGCCTGCATGGCTGTTGGTAGCATCCACCTCCTCATGGGCTTATGGACTGAGGATCAGTTCCTTGCTGGATCTTGGCCAGAGCCTTGTCAAGGTTCCTTGTCAGGTGGGCTCTCCAGCATGGCAGCTTATTTTATTTCTTCAAAGTATGGAGTGGAGACAGCAGTAGGAGAATCTGCTCACAAGTAGAAGTCACAGAGTTTTATAACCTCATCTTGGAAATGACATCCCATCTCCTTTACTATATTCTCTTGGAAATACAAAAAGGGGATTCACAAGGACAGTGCACACTGAATGCGGGAGGGGATTTCAGGGCATTGTGAATACCAGGTGGCTGGGACCATTGGGGGCCATCCTAGAGGCTGCCTGTCATACTAACACAGCCTTCTAGAAATTATTTAAATAAAGATTTCAATATTTATAAGGGGTAAGAAATACACTTTTGGACAAAAAAGTAAGAGGAAATAACACCTAAGAGCCATTCAAACAACCTCATCTTAAAATACTTTCTAAAACTCAGAAGAAAAAATAAAATGTAAAACAGCTATACCAAAAAAGAAAATTAAAACAATATATTACTTTCCATGCGCCAAATTTGAAAATATTAAACATTTAATAATACCCATTTTGGGTAAGGATAAGCAGGTACCTTACAATCTGTTTATGGGGTTAAACATTTCTGGTGGCAGTCTGGTAATATCAAGATTTGCATATCAATTATCAATAGTAGTTCTAGGTATTTACTATACAGAAATAATTAAGCCAAAGTATAAGGATTTATACACCAGGATATTTATTTTGGTGGTATGTACACTTATAGAAAAATTATAGATGGTTTAAATAGCTATCTAAAAGGATTGGATAAATAAAATATGTTACTAGGACCACATGATAAAACATATTGCAGCTATTAGAAAGTGATCTAGTTTCATTTTTTTACAAGTGGTTGACCAGTTTTCCCAGCACCACTTGTTAAGGAGATTGTCTTTACTCCATTGTATATTCTTGCCTCCTTTGTTGAAGATAAGGTGTCCATAGGTGTGTGGGTTTATCTCTGGGCTTTCTATTTTGTTCCATTGATCTATATTTCTGTCTTTGTGCCAGTACCATACTGTCTTAATGACTGTGGCTTTGTAGTAGAGCCTGAAGTCAGGCAAGTTGATTCCTCTAGTTCCATTCTTCTTTCTCAAGATTGCTTTGGCTATTCGAGGTTTTTTGTATTTCCATACAAATCTTGAAATTATTTGTTCTAGTTCTGCGAAAAATACCGCTGGTAGCTTGATAGGGATTGCATTGAATCTGCAGATTGCTTTGGCTAGTATACTCCTGTTCACTATATTGA
>SJYV01051338.1:0-61730 GCA_006410875.1 Neotragus pygmaeus | reverse complement strand
CCAACTCTCACATCCATACATGACTACTGGAAAAACCATAGCCTTAACTAGACGGACCTTAGTTGGCAAAGTAATGTCTCTGCTTTTGAATATGCTGTCTAGGTTGATAATAACTTTTCTTCCAAAAAGTAAGTGTCTTTTAATTTCAAGGCTACAGTCACCATGTACAGTGATTTTGGAGCCCCCCAAAATAAAGTCTGACACTGTTTCCACTATTTCCCCATCTATTTCCCATTTTCCACTTTGGATTCCTTTTATTTCTTTTTCCCCTCTGGTCGCCTTCTAGAACTTCTAAAATTTCTAGGACTTCTAAAATTATGTTGAGTAAAAGTGGTCAGAATGGGCACCCAACTCTCATTGCTGGTATTATAAGAAATACTTTCAGCTATTCACCCTTGAGAATATTATCTGTGGGCTTGTCATACAAGACCTTTATTATGTTGAGATACGTTCTCTCTGTGCCTACTTTCTGTAGAATTTGTCATAAGTGGATGTTGACTTGTGTCAAAAGCTTTTTCTCCATCTATTAAGAGAGTCACATGGTTTAAATCTTTAATTTGTTGATGTGGTCTATCATACCATTCAGTTTGTGAATATCAACCCTCCCATTGTTCAATAAATCCCACTTGATTGTGTGCACGATGCTTTTCAATGTACTGTTAAATTTATTTTGCTAGTATTTTGTTGACTATTTTTGAATCTATATTTATCAGTAATATGAGTTTGCAATTTTCTTTTTTTGTGATATTTTTCTTTGGTTTTGATATCAGGGTGATGGTGACCTCGTAGAGTGAGTTTGGGAATGATCCTTCCTCTGTAATTTTAAAAAATAGTTTCAGAATGATAGATGTTACCTCTTTTCTAAATATTTCATAGAATTCACCTGGGGAGCCATCTAGTCTGGATGTTTGTTGGAGTTATTTATTAACTTTATTATTGGAGCATAATTGCTTTACAATGTTGTGTTAGTTTCTTCTGCACAACAAAGTCAATGTGTACATATATCCCTTCCCTCTTGATCCTGCCTCCCACCCACCCCATCCCTCTAGGTCACCATAGAGCACTGAGCTGAGCTCCCTGTATTATAAAGCAACTTCCGACTAACTATCTATTTGACACATGGTAGCCTTTACATGTCATTGCTACTCCACTGGGAGTTTTAAAATCATAGTTTCAATGTCAATACTTGTGATTGTCATTCATATTTGCTATTTCTTCCTGGTTCAGTCTTGGAAGGCTGTACCTTTCTATGAATTTGTCCTTTGCTTCCAGTTGATCCATTTTATTGGCATAGCGTTGATTGTAATAGTCTCTTATGATTCTTTGCATTTCTGTGGTGTCAATTATAACTTCTTTTTCATTTCTAATTTTAGTTATTTGAGCTCTCTATTAATGAGTCTTTGTGCTTCCCTGGTGGCTCAGATGTTAAAGCATCTGACGGCAATGGTAGAGTCCTGGGTTCTATCCCTGGGCTGGGAAGATTCCCTGGAGAAGGAAATGGCAACCCGCTCCAGTACTCTTGCCTGGAACATCCCATGCAACAGCCCATGGGGTTGCAAAGAGTCAGACACGACTGAGTGACTTCACTTTCACTTTCTATTAATGAGTCTGAGTAAAGGTTTATCAATTTTCCTAATTTTTCAAAGACCAAATTTTAGTTTCATTGGCCTTTTCTATTGCTCATTTATTTCTTCTCTCATCTTCATGATTTCTTTCCTTCTACTAACTTTGGGTTTTGCTTGTTCTTCTTTTTCTAGTTGCTTTATATGTAACATTAGTTTGTTCATTTGAGATTTTTCTTGTTTCTTGAGGTAAGATTGTATTGCTATAAACTTCTTTCTTAGAATGGCTTTTGTTGTGTCCCATAGGTTTTGGATTATCATGTTTTTTGTTTTAATTTGCCTTGAAGTACTTTTTGATTTCCTCTTTGATTTCTTCAGTGATCCACTGGTTGCTTAGTAGCACAAACTAATATATTTGTTATCATTGTATTTCTTCTTAAAATATCTCTAAGTGTGCCTTTAACTTTGTCTTTCATCCAGTATTTACTTTTGTCCTCCAGCTTTTAGTCTGCTAATTACTTAGATTGTTTACACTAATTATAGATATTGTGTATATAATTGCATATAGTAAAATTATTAATCATATAGTATATACTATAGTATAGTACATATTAACTAACATAAATTATATATTATATATTTATATATACTTATACATATATATATATCAGGTAGAAAAACATCAGCTTGTTATTATAAGATATTTTAAATATATACAAAAGTAAAGTGAAAAGCATAATGGACCTCATGTATCCATCATCCAACTTCAACAGTCTTGATCATACTGACATAACACAGCAATACTGATGTAACAACGTACTGTCACCATTGTTTCATGTCTACTTCTGCCTATGAATCTCCCCCAGATTATTTTGCAACAACCCCAAGATGCATCATTTCTTCTATATTTTCAGCATATATTACTCTTTAGGAAAACATTTTAAGTGTACAAGTTAACCACATAAGTAATATCAAGGATTGTTTTGCTGATGAAGATTAGGTCTTCAGAGCAGAGGCTAGTAGTAACCATACTTGGAAATATTCTTCTATAACTTGATGATATACATAAACTATTCTAGAGAGGAAGTGAACAGGAATTTTTGTGATTAAGGATTAGCAAGCTGAAGAGAGGGAGAAATAGCTGAAGGAAGAGAGAGGAACCCAACAATATGACAGCAGACTGCAGCCAAAGTCAAGTTAACCAGTAGAAATTAATTCAAAAAGAATGATCGAGTTTAAGAACAAGACTAACACTGAAAGTTCGTCTGTCAAATCGGCTGCATATCTTATATAACTTCTTCAGCACTCCACGTCCTTCAGGAAAATCTGATAGACACATAGCCTGTATTCAAAGGAATTATGCTAGTAGAGAGATTCAGATGGTATAAAGCAGTGCAGAAAATGGCCTAACAGTGAGTGAAAGGCTGAGAATTCAATAGAACAAGAACTAGAAAGCAGAAGTCATCAGGGGAAATGTAAAGCGATATCCCTTACCAACAAAGCCCCAACAGCAGCAACAAAACCAATGTAGTTACTGAAAAATATTCTAGGTTTGCAACAATATATGAAAAGAGGAATCAATGAACTCTTTACTTAAATATTAAAGGAAAAGTGACTCCAGAATTCTAGAATATATCTGATTACTCCAAGAAGCTAGTGTCTTGGTTACATACACAGGCACAAAATCTCACATACAGATAGACCTCCTCTTGACGGAATCAGAAATAATGCTACTGCTGATGCCTTTTATCACATCTATGAGTTCATGATGGGTTTTGTAAAATAAAAGAGGAAAGGATCAATTTTGCCCCCTGGTTATCCTGTGTCAGTGAACTTAGAGATATGATAGTGTCTAAATAGCACTGACCCAGCTGAGTACATCTGCATAATACAGATATGGCTACTGTTCCAGAAATTGCTTGTGGAGGTTGTTAAAATACAATACTACAACAAGAATATCATACTCAGTTGACGCTGGAAAATATAGCTTTTAAGTGCTAGTCTGTGAATTACAGAAGTTTTCAGTTAAAAACAAAGTAATATATTTTTACCAGTTGTAAAAATCCTATGACCAATCCAATCCAATTTATTATGTCTCAAAATGAAGACAGAAGTGTTGGTCCCTTTGTTTTATATAATCAAGGTAGCAGAGGATATTGTGAATTTTATATAAGAATTCCTTATCTTGGTCTTATAAAACTAGTTGTTTTGGTAATAGCACCCATGATTCACAACTTTACTTCAACCCATAAAACTGAATTTTCATCTCGGTCACCTAACTCACTGTACTGGAGGAATATTTTATTTTTCTTAGATTTTATTGTTGAACTCAGAGGTATAATATTACAGAGCAATTTTCTCTCAATTGCCCATAGCAATGATAAACCAAAAATGTGTATAGGTAAGAGTAAAATATGGTGTCAATCAAAAAACAATCAATTTTGCCAAATAAAGAGTCCTTTTTCATAAAAATATCTCTCTGATGTAGGTGTTGACCTGCCCCTGAGTTCGGAAAGAGGATATGTTTGTCGGATTTAGTCAGGGGCAGCCAATACCTCATTGCTTTCTCATACCCTCTGATTTTATGGGTTAGGTGTAAAAGGCAGATTTAAAAATTACAGATTGTCATCTCCCAGCAACCTATCATGCTTCTGAGTTTCTCAGAAACATTTTAAGACTGGTGGAAGATGAATATTATTTAGAAGTAAACCTATGTATATTTACCTACATACACATGCATGGTGCCACACGCATGGATGCATGATGTACGAATGTGAAGGCGTAACAGAGAGGGAGCAGAGGGAGAAGATGAAGAAGATGGAGAGAGGGACGTGAAGAGAAGAAACCATTGCACCGTATTTACTCCTCTCCCTGAACTCCCACTTATCTGTTTTTTTAAACAGATTTTTTTTTAGAGCAGTTTTAGGTACACGGAAAAACTGAGCAAATGCTAAAACTTGAAACAACCAAGATGTTCTATAGTTGGTAAGTGGATAAATAAACTGTGGTACATCCAGGTGGTGGAATATTATTTCAAATGCTAAATAGCTTTCATTTATCTTCACCTTGATCTTCTTGACAGGTATGGCCTTCTAGCTCCTCATCCAGCTTCTTCCTATCATTTAAGATCCTTTGTGACTCCTCCCTAACCCACCAGTCCTCTGAATTCCCCCTCTTCCTGCCTATCTAGTGTACAATTTTATGCACCATTCGACTTAATATTCAACTGCATCCTTTTAGTGCTCTCTGAATGTTCTGTGCATCAGTTTTGTCTTGCCAGCTAGATTATAGCTAATTCAAGGGCAAGAACTCTTTATTATAATTATGCATGACCATGTCTTCCATTGCTAGGCTGTATCATGGATGCTAGGTAAATGAGCATTGATATAGTGAAAAGACAGAATCTCCAATTAGCTTGTGATTTTGATTAAGAAATTGTAATTGGTTCTTAAATTGCAGCCTAAACTTTTTAGAATGTTCCAGATATCCATTTCCTCTATTTGAATAGGGGTTAAAGCCACACTGTCTTTGAATCCTGCTCTCCAATTTATTTATTGTGTGATCTTGAACAAGTAACATAAATGTCCTCTGCCTAGCCTTACTCTATAAAATAGAGATAATAACGGCATCTAACTCACAGAGTCTAGGGATAATCACATGAATTTATTCACAGTCATCATATAGAATACCTGGTATATAGACAGCACTATACATATGCTGACTACTTTGCTATGGCTGAATAAAAATCATTGCTTATATTTCCAAATTAGCAACTTGCACAAAAAGTTGGCTATTATTCATTTGAAATGAGCCAATGCCATTTCTAGGCCCAGTTTTTTGAAGATCAATAATCTATTTAAGATTATAAGGGAAGGCAGGATCTTGAATTAAATCACAGGTTTATGCCAAACACAAGGCAAGAATAATCAAGGTTAACCTGTACTAGAAGTCTAAAATGTAATGTCTTTCTCCTGTCTTAGATATATTTTAAATCTTTGACCAAAGAGTGTATGTGTGTGTGTGCACGCGTGCATGTGTGCGCGTGCATATGCACTTAGTTATATCCAGCTCTTTGTGAACCCATGGACTGCAGCTCACCATCCTACTCTGTCCATTGGATTCTCCCGGTAACGATACTGCAAGAGAGTGCCATTTCTTCCTCCAGGGGATCTTCCCAACCCAGGGATCCAACTTGCATCTCTTATGTCTCCTGAATTGGCATGCAGATTCTTTAAAGAGATTTTAGACCAAATTAGTACATCAAAGTTGACTTCAGGATCAACCCTCATATAACTTGGTGTTTGGGGGGCAAGGTGACAAATAACCAAAGAAAATGTTTTTAAACTGAAATAAGCAGTGTTTCTTGGGGGAAGGATAAAAAGTATATGTATGTACGTGAAATACACTTATGAATCTGCTATTTTCCATGTCCCATATACATCTGTCTGCCTCTTGAAAGCTTCATTAAAAAGAGGGGTGTCTAGAATAAATGTTAAATGGACCCCTTAGCCATATCATCTAATAGTACTCTTATTACAGTATAATCCCTAAAATTGATATCATAAGTCTTTTGTGAAAACTAAATAAGGTAATGTTTATAAAGCTCTTAACACAGTATTTGGTGCAGAAGAGGAAACAAGTAATATGTGTTACCTTCTATTATTTTGGGCTTCCCTAGTGGCTCAGCTGATAAAGAATCCACCTGCAATGCGGGAGACCTGGGTTCGATCCCTGGGTTGGGAAGACCCCCTGGAGAAAGGAAAGGCTACCCACTCTAGTATTCTGGCCTGAAGAATTCCATGGACTGTAGAATCCATGGGGTCGCAAAAAATCGGACACAACTGAGAGGGTTTCACTTTCGCTTTCTATTATTTTATTTTATTATTACAGTTAAACAATGGAAACTCAGAAAGACAGTTGTTCTAAGGTCAGTGAAGAGAAGAATGAATCTCAAACTTAAACACACGTTTCTTACCACAACTTCCTCATTGTGCTTCCATTTCCCTCCAGGCCAGTGTGTCTTCTGAATCCTAACAGACTGTGGTATATGGGCCCCTCACTCTGGCTCTCCCAGACCTGATCTCCTCCCAGGCTTCTGGCTGTGACCCTTTTTCATGTACCAAATTGCCTTCACTCTTGTACCCTTCGATTGCAGCATTTCTCAAGGCTCTTTCCTTTCCTTGCCCTTGATAACCATGTTGAATATCTCCATCCCATTTGTCACCCTCTTAGAACCAGTTCCCGAGTTGGTATCTCATTCCTGAGTTCTGTCTTTCATGCTGAATTTTAACCCTGCCTTTCCAATTGCCCACTTCACATTTTCCTGTAGTTGTTTATTGAAACCTTGAAGTCACAGTGATAGGCTCACTACTTGTTCATCCTCTACATTCATTTCTTTTCCCAACCACATGCATCTTCTAACATTACCAGGTTTAATAAAAGAACCATGCTTCTTCTTCCTTTAGATTCATATCCTAAGCTTCTCTCTCCTTTCTTCTTCCATGCGCCAATTCACATATGATTTGTCATTTGGAGCTGCACTGAGCAGTATGGTAGCCACTAACCACATGTGACTAGTTTGAATTGAGATGAGATGTAAGTGCAAAGTGCACATTATATTTTGAACACTTAGTACAGTAAACAGAAATGTAAAATATTTCATTAATACTTTTTTTACATTGATTACATGTTGAAATGATACTATTTGGGATAT
The DNA here is from genome assembly GCA_006410875.1 of Neotragus pygmaeus. Classification (NCBI taxonomy): domain Eukaryota; kingdom Metazoa; phylum Chordata; class Mammalia; order Artiodactyla; family Bovidae; genus Neotragus; species Neotragus pygmaeus. The sequence goes on along the minus strand of SJYV01051338.1, from coordinate 54,455 downwards.
ATTGTGCAAAATGAAATACTATCATTGAAATTAATTTCTATTTATTTTGATGTTGCCATCAGAAAATTTAAATTAAATATGTGAATTACTTTATATTTCTATTGGACAGCATTTTTCTAGATCATTTGAGTATTCCTCCTTAATATTTCTTGAATCTCTTCCATTTCAGTCTTACTATTAATATTGCCATCTAGTTCCAGCTTCTTACAATGTATCCAGCCAGGTTTCTCTGCCTGCACAGTCTCCCTCCTCCCTCCCTTATCCATGTTGTGTTCTGCCTCCAAATCATTCTTCATAGCGAATGATTCAGATCAAACCATTCCCTACTCAAAAAAAAAAAAAAATCCTTCTCTCTGTTTATCAGATGAAGTCTAAACTGTTATAGCTGCCCACCAGCCCCAGCTTTTTGCTTCTTCGCATGTTAGCTGTGATGCCTTGGAATAGCAATGATTGCACAGAAAAATGGAGCTCTGTTTAGCTGGAAGAATCTCGCTCCGTTTCTTGAGAAGGGGTTGGGGAAGGGCTCATGTTGGTATTTCTGTAGGGGCTGTTTAACAACTAATTTGAACAAGTCTGGCTCAGAAAAATTTACCCTTGCAAGTATTTCACAAGCCAAAATAATACATCTTCTTTCATGAGTCCCCAAAGCAACCAATCTGTTAACCAAACCCATCAATATGTATAGAAACGAGACAGAAGGAGGCGTTTCTGATGCCACTGCAGGGGGTTGGCTCCTCCTTTGAGATGCCGACACTAGTTGTGTCTTTAAGATCCCAAATACCTAAATTTTACCCATCAGTGGTCCTATTTGTCTCTGAGAAGAGAAGATACAACCAAACTTTGCTGAAGCAATTAATTGACATAGCTGGATGTACCAAAGGATGAGTGACAAAACCTCATGCAAATATCAGTTCATTCAAGATAGTTTTCTGAATGTCAACTGATGGGTGGTGCAGACTTAAAAATAGTTGTTCTTTCACATTAAACATAATACTCTTGAACATTAGATCCTGTTATTATTCCTAATAGTACTGAAGGTAGTCTCCCCAGTTTGATATTGAAGAACAAAGCCTACTATTATTTCTTTCAACACGAACCCCTGAACACCAGCTCATCTTGATTACAGTCATTCCAGACCGTTCATGCTAATTCCATGCTTTTGCATGGCCAAGGATGATAGAGCTGGAAAGGAAGGTGTAGATCACCTGACATAGTTCTTCATTTTACAAATGAAGACCTTGATGTCCTAGAGCCCCCGAAGGGAATTTCTGGATGCTTCCAGAACCCAGCTCCTCCACTTTCCAATCTTTTACACCCCCTCATTCATCCTTCCCCTTTCTCCTGATTTTGCATATAGAAATTCCATCTACTCTTTAAGACCTAAGATAAATGTCACCTTCTTCATTATGACCAACCAGCAGAGACATCCTTCTGTACCCACACTCAGTCTGAAATATGATGTATGTTTGTGACCCTTAGCTTCTTTATTGGATTTTAAATATTTCAAAGCCAATGATGCTATCTGATTCAGTGTATATCCAATAGAATGCTATCCACGTAGGAAACTCTTCATGTATTCTTGTCAAATAGATGATTGAACAAAGGAAAATGACAAAGTAACTTGAAACCTTGGCTATTAATAAGAAAAATGGATGCATGAAAATGTAAAAAAAAAAAAAGCATAGGCCATAATGCAATGCCTTTGGTCTCCTTTAACAAAAGGCTCCACATTCATTTAAATGTTTGTTATTGATTTTAAAAAACAATAACAACAATAATTTCATCCCTCCTTGTTAAACCTTTCCTTTCATTAGAACAAGCAGAAGGGAATTAGTGAGTTATAGCAGAAACCAAGCTATTAGGGATTTAAAGATTAAGTTTGAAAATTCATGTGTCTCTTTAAAATATGAAGAGTGCCAGTTCAGCTGAGTACAGAAAGGCTGCCAGCCAAAAAGATCCAGTCAAGTTAAATTGAAAAAGAGTTGGTTAGTTTTTGCCAGTGGCTGTTTAAATGTATGATAATCCATCACCCAATTCTTCTATCCTGGTACATTTCTTAAGTAAATGTTTATCATGCTAAATTCCATTTCAAACTGTGGTTACAGGGTAACTTTTAAAAAGCAGAAATTTCATATAATATGGGTTTAGCTTAAAAGAGACAAAATCACCAAAATGTTTCTACTTTTAAGTATGTTCTTTACATGGGGTTCAAAGGATGGTTAGAAAGTAAAACTTATTCCCCAAATGAGACTGAGCCCTAAGGAAAATTCCTACATACACACACACATGACTCCCTCACAGAGGACCTACTAGTAATTTTTTTAATGGGGAAAAAAAGGAAAAGACAGCAACTGGCCTTTCATGTTTTTGAACTTAAGAGTCAGAGTGAAGAGTCAGAATATGGAAGTTTATCTCAGGCAGTATTCAGTGGCCACAGGGAAAAGTAGATATTCAGGCAGTTAACCTCAATTAAATTAGCTTCTATGTGACAAATAATTATTAAGTATTCTTATATCTAAAGCAGTGTGCTGACTAGGAAATATGCAGGAAATAAAGATGATTACAAATAATAACTATCATCCGATTAACCAGAGTTTTCAGGCACTGTGGATACTATTTTTCTATCAACTGATCAGAGTATCAACCCTCTCCTCATTTACAGACTTTAGCACTGATTCTTAGGAGAGAAAAAGTCTTAATTACCTGGAGAATTCTTTCTATTCACCATTTAACTGATTTAATTTGATTTCCCAGAACTTAGGGTTCATTATTTTGCCTAAATCCAAGTATTTTCTTTAAATCTATCTTAAGGACATTTGAAAAAAGGAAACATTGGGTAGTCCTAGGATCTGAGGATGTCATTTAAGATATTTATATATTTCAATAACATTCACTCATTTATCATATTTTATTGAATTTTCTGAAGCATTTTAAAATTATATTCATTTAAAAACTAATGGGAAATAATACTGTTTCTAGCAGAATATGGAAGTTATCTCAGGCAGTGTTCAGTGGCCAAATCAAACTTTAGGGGCATCTTGGGCAAAATTTTATCAGAATGTTAGCTTCTTCAAAAGTTAAGTAAGAGATAGGAGTTTAACCTTTTTTCTGCTTCCCGACTAGCATGTCTACTCCTCAAGAGTAGGTATACGTATATACCTCTGTAACCCTAGTGAGGGCCCAGTACAGTGCCTGATAGCCATTAGGTACTCAGTAATGTACATGCATGAATGAATTGATTGATTAATGCAAAATGTGATCTCACAGCATTTGGAAACTTTCACTCCTTAAATTTAAATCACCCAGAAAGGTAAGCACAGGTAGAGAATGACTCAGCAATGTAGAACAATCCAAGAAAGCAGGTAGGGGTTTCCCAGGGTACAAGGGGGAAGTTACATTTTGAGAAAAGTCTCTGGGGGGAGGATCATAGCTGACCACAGGGGCTATTCTATTCAACCCCTCAGTGACATCCTCTAGGATGCACCAATTACAGATTTCTCCCCAGAGGTGTTTGCCCCATAGAAACCTCATCACCAAAAGCTGTGGCCAATAACCTGATATTTTGGAAAACGGTCCAATGTGCTAAGCAGACCTATCCAATTCCAAAGAGTCAACGAGATTTATTGCCAAGAATTTCTTTGCAAAAGTTTGAGGACGTATCATTCTCATGTTTTGCCCTCCTTGGTGAGAGATTTAAATAAACACATAGTTTCATTCGTGGACTAGCTAGCTAGGTATTCTTTGAAACTTCGGTTACAGACCCCTCAGAGGAAGAGAGTGACCTCCATGAAAGCTCAATCTTGGAACTCTTTGAGGAGGGTAATCATAAGATTAATGTTTTCCCTATTTAAAACTAATTTAAAATGAAAAATAGCTGCAAAAGCCTCTACTTATCCTAGAGTGGGTGGCAGGCTGGCAAGAGGCAGGGATTATACTGCTAGAGAACATCCTCAATAAATTCTCCAATATTTCAGGATTAAATACATTACTTGGGGACTATGAAGTAGCATTTATAACATTTGCCATTTATCTTGTTTTATCAATAAAGTCTATGCTTAATCTATTTCTTTTGGGGGACACACAAAAATTCATTATTTTCAAATATTCATATTTTTTTATTTAACAGTTTGGCAAGATTTTGCACACTTAAAAGATAATTGATTTATTTGCTTCATAGTCCCATCTATTACTTCCATTTTATGGAGAAAGTGAAGGAACTCAACTGACTTTATCAAGGTCACCAGCAAAGCAATGATAAGAAACTTAAGAGTGAATCCTTTCTGTTTCCAAATATTTTGAAAGTGGCTCATGTAGAGAAAAAAATCTGTATGATGAAAGAGCACTTCTGGAATGAAAAAAGAGAAACCTTGTGAACTGGTTCCAAAGATAAAGCTTTTAAGTACTGAGCTCAAATCAATCATTACTTTAAAACTGGGTATTCTCTTCATTATATCCTGAATTGAGAAACACGAACTAATCCCAAAGTACAATTTTATGAAATTTGCCCTTAATAGCCTAATTTTTAAAGGTAGAGTCTTGTGTTTGGGGTACATATTCAAATAATTTGGTGTCTCAGTGAGGTGCATATGTAAAATATCCCTCCTTTATTGTAACAGCTATCAAGTCAGTGTTTGTCAAAAGCTTGTTGGTCAGATACTAGTCTCATTTAGTTCTTGAAAAAAGGCATGTAGGGAAAATGCTATTAATAGCGCGCCCATTTTACAGTTGATAAATGAGGTATAATAGTTAAGTCATTTTCCCCAGGTCACAAAATGAATGAGGACTGGAGGCTGAATATAAACAAGCTGAATATCCATAACAAAACAAAACTAAGTATGTTAACTCAACCTCACAGCCTGTGAAAGGCTTGCTTTTTAGCCCATAAAATCTCTTTTCCAGGTAGTTTCTTAAAAATAACAACAACAAAAGTGTCAGCAGAATGTTGGTTCAATTTAGTATTTCTAGAAAACCATTTCTATTTCTAGTTTTTCTTCTTTTCAGAGTTTTTGCTGTTGGTTCCGTTCCTAGTGCTGTTTGGTAGATAGGGCATGCTGCGCTGAGATGGCATCCATAGGGTCGACGGTTTGTGACCCTATGGACTGTAGCTTGCCAGGCTCTTCTGTCTCCAGGGGATTCTCCAGGCAAGAGTACTGGAGTGGTTTCCATTCCCTCCTCCAGGGGATCTTCCCAGCCCAGGGATCGAACCGCTGTCTCCTGAATTGTAGGCAGATTCTTTACCCACTGTGCCACCTACATTCAAATTCTTGTGTAACCTCACGCTGGCCATGTGATCTGAGACACACTAAGTTTTTCAGATCTCTTTCATGTTGGTGTTCAGTAAAAGGTTCCCAAGTTGTAGCTATAAATGCTTTTTTAGGAAGTGAGAAAAGGTACTTAGAGATTAACTAGTCCATATATTGCAGTTTACAAGAAAAGAAAATGAGGCCCTGAGGAATTAAGGGACTTATACAAAACCTTTCCGTTAGTTCCTGGCAGGACCAGTAAAGATTCAAACTGCCTGAGTACCCAGAGTGTGCTCCTTCACAATCCATGCTATTATCTAATATCTACTACCTCAGGTGGATTAGTATATATCCTTGATGATCTCTGCCACTAGGAGGAGTTTTATCCAGCAGACAGCGTGAGATTGTTTTCATGTGTAACCAGAGTTACAATGCTGGACACAGAGCTAGGTAGAGCTAACAATCTTTTCACTGCCTATGAGTTTGAAGCTCTAGCAAAAGTGGATAGAGGCTCTTTTTCCCATTTGTGTGGCTTCCATTTGCCAATTTGGATCCATAACATTTCAGCTGAGTTTGGACAGTGGTGCGACTATCACTTTGGTGGTTTCCCTGTCTTCTGGAACTTTGCTGCAGACTTGCATGAGCCATCATGCTTCCTAGGTTTCCTCTTGGTTAAACGTCTCCATGGAGTGTCTGTCTCCATGGACTACAATTATGTCTGCCAACAGACTCCTTAAATGCATCGAGATGTCTATGGCATGACCCAGGGCTCTCTACTTGGCTCTGATATGTTTGAAGTTTTGCCATTAATGTGAAAAAAAAAAAAAATGGAAGGCTTGCTGAGCCAATGTACAGAGAACACAAAGATGGTGAGCACAATGAATATGATAATGAGGGAATCAGATTATAAAAAGCCTAAACCGATGAACTAAACTAAATGGAATACAATGAAATAAAAAAAAAGAAAGAAATTTTAAATTCTTAGATTGGGATGCAAAACTGTAAAACTGTATCAGAAGAAGATGGGATTTTATGTTTGACATAACATTTGGCATTACATAGTATAGGTAAATTTCTACCTTGGTATACATAAAAATACCCGAGAGTTTCAGCTGCCTGCGATGGCTTTTGAATGGCTTACTATGAACAGTAATGTGGCTGTTCCTCTTGGGCTGCATTTTGTAACATGTGCTTCTCAGAACAAAATAAATCAGAATTTGGTTCCACTCGTTTTAGTCAGCCATATAGGGGTTATTATTTTCCTTTCTCTGCAGCAGGGACATAGCTAAACTGAAGAGCATCCAGAATGTTTGATAAGAACAAGAGATGATTCAAAACACATGACATTATAAAGCATGGTGGAAGGAACTGGAGTATTTTTATCCTGGGGGAATAATGATAACTGTCAAGAAATCTGAAGGAGCTGAGATTTGACCATACTTGCAAGCTGATCTGTTAGCCTGACACAGTTTCATGGATGCTGGTAGAAAGCACAAGACTCAAAGTCAGACAAAAGTTTATTACTCACAACAATCAGAGGACCCAGAGTATCAGCATTTCCCTGTGTCAGCTCCTTATCCCAGTTCACACAGGGCAATGCAAACCGGAGGAGATGACGCTTGTACACACGATAGGTGGCATTACAAGAGAAGAATCCCAAACTCAGTAAATCCCACTCTTTTATAATAGGCTACCTGCAGTGGGCATGAACTTGGGCAAATTTCGAGAGATGGTGAGGGACAAAGAGGCCTGGTGTGCTGCAGTCCGTGGGGTCACAGAGTCGGACATGACTGAACAACAACAAGCAAATCTGCCCAACCATCTACCTAGGGCAAGAGACAACTATCTCTAAACAAAGAGCTTTCAAGGGAATTAAACTCTGTCAGTGCCTCAGCTAGAAGGACATGCAAAAAGGAGGAAGGATCCATGAAGAATTGTCTTTCAACAACAGCTATATCTCAAGGGTGGTCCTATTAAAGAAGATCAGGAATCTGCCACTTCAGAAGAAAACAATGATGTCCACTTGGCAAAAATGGCCAAAATATAAGTTTACAGTAGGTTGAAATTACTTCCTGTAAAACAGAACGAGCTCAAGATGGAATGGACTCCTTGAGAAGTTAGACATGTTCAGGCAGGACTCAGGCAGCCATTTGTTGTGACTGTTGAAGAAATATTTATCCACCAGAGCAGTACTGAATTTAATGTTGTTTTCAGCTTCTTCCAGCACTCCACTTATCAGAAAAGAGAGGATAAGAAATAAGTGAGGTAACTAGGAAAAAATGCATGACAGAAAAGGATAAAGAGTACTTTCAAACTTGAAATACTTTGTTGTATAACTTCTGAAGCTCTAGTTCTGTCCTAAGAGGATCCAGACATCTCTTTGATAAACCAGAGATAGGGCTGTATCCAAAACCTTTATGAACTTTATGTTGTAATCTCCCTTGGCGGGCCTCTTCAGCTAAGAAAAACAGCTCAAAGATCTATTTGGAATTAAACTCTGAAGCCTTATCCTAGATTGATTATCCTGTGTCTAGAGAACCAGAATCTTTGCTAAGGTATCCTTTATGATTTACCTGGAAATACCTCTTGTTGTCCAGACACCTAAACTGAAGCTTGGGAATATCCCTAAGGAAAAGATACTGTCCATAGGGTTGTTTTTAAGAAATACAACAGTCTTCCCCGCCCCCCACCACTCCCCCACTGCCAAAAAAAAAAAAAAAAAAAGGAGATTATTTAAGAGTAACTCTCATGACAGTTAGCAAAAGGACATTTTTCACTTTGCAGATTTATTAACTGTTCATTCTGTTTGAATTCATGTGCACACACACCACATATGTAGGATGACAAAACTATAACTAGTGGGTGGAGATGTGACTATGGGCATGCCATTTGACCTCTTTGTCTTCCTATTTCTTTCCATGAAAAGTGAGGGGGTTGAAATAGATGATAGCAATGTTTCTTTCCAGCTTTGCAAACTCCAGAAAATCCAGGAAGAGCTGCCTTCTTAAAAGCTGCCTAGTATTCGGAGCTCTAAGAATATAATAGGGCTTAAAAGAAAATAATGGGAAGCTTAGAAGGGAAAAGAAAATGGAAATCCCCTTTGAAAAATGGTTTAAGGAAATCTCTCTTAGGCTAAAGCATAGACATATCAATCAGGATATTGGGGAAGTCTATGGGATGGAATTATATAGGAATATCTTGTGGTGCTTTGTGACAAGATGTGAGTACACTTTATGGCAGGAAACTGGAAGCAAAACTTTAGCTGTATTCTAAATTCAGCAGGGAATCCTATTCTAAAAAGTTGACCTTGGTAAGAGCCCCAGACTGGCTGAAGTGTTGGGTGCTGACTCATCAGGCAAGAGCAAGCTATAAGGGTAGGGAGGACTTGCTTCTACAGAGGTAGATACCTCTCTGGAAATAATTCATTTATTCTTTTAAGTAACAGGAGAGACAAAGCTTAAATGGTTGTTCTTCTTTTGCATCTCAAAACAAGCAAATAACTAAACTCTTTTGGCTAGGGCCAGTTTGATCCCACCCTGAATATGCACATATACAGAACTGAACACATTTTCTGGAGATCACAGCTCTCTACAACTGTGTGATGAATCAGTAATTGAGGCACCCCTCTTTGTATACTTTGTCTCGGAAGACATACATCTCAAATCTCACAAATCACATCTCAGAATTTATTCAATGCTTTGGAGCTTAAAATATATTTTTTTAAAATAATTATGTTTCCATATGGTTTATACGTCAGTTCTGAAAGTTGACATCTTGTTGAAACTATGTGACTTCTTTCAATGATTTAGTCAGATAAAATTTGTCATCAAGTAAAATTTGTCATCACACCAAATTTATCAACATAATGTAAAAGTTTCAGTGTTTCAATAAAATAATGGAACTTGAATGGGTACTTTTTTCCCCTGCAAACATCCACCTTAATTTCTGCCTCCTAAAACTGTTGCTTTATTTTGTTTCAGCTTTAACCCTTAAAAATAGTAAAAGAACAATCTTACTTGGAATGTTCATTAGTTTAACAGCAGGAGTCAAATTAATCTCCTTCAAACCCCATATTAGACTTACTTTACAGGGTTTAAGATGTTTTTAAAAAGAGGTCTTTTGGAAGAAGCCGTGTTGATCTAGAACTTGGAGTCTCTTGGGAGCACAAACAGAGCTCAGGCTGAGAATGAGTCTGCCACATTTTTCTGAATCAAAAGTCAGCTCTATTCTAGCATGACCTTGGGAAAGTAATTTTTGTCATCCTGGGATACAGATATACGTGACAGAGGGCAGCTGCACTCATTATAAATATCTTGTAAGGTAGGCAAAATGCTGCACTCTAACTCCTGTAGCCAGAAAGCCAGGAGAGAGAGGGCTTTTGTGACCTTTCAAGAATAGGCTGTTCACCCCAAGGAGTCCTGAGTAATTAAAAAAGAGGGTTAGCACTTCTCACTGGAGGGATCAATTTACTCTGAACATCCCAAAGCGTTTTATCACTTGTTCTGGTCTCTGGCTCTGGACAAGGGAGGGTGGAGCGTGGGAGACCCATATTCAGGGTGGGATCAAACNAAGAATAGGCTGTTCACCCCAAGGAGTCCTGAGTAATTAAAAAAGAGGGTTAGCACTTCTCACTGGAGGGATCAATTTACTCTGAACATCCCAAAGCGTTTTATCACTTGTTCTGGTCTCTGGCTCTGGACAAGGGAGGGTGGAGCGTGGGAGACCCATATTCAGGGTGGGATCAAACTGGCCCAACCAGTGAGGGGGTGGTTGAAGAAGCAGCAGTAATCTGAGAAGGAAAAACAAAAATAGAGTGGGGGATGAAGTGAGGAGAGAAAGCAGAGCTGGCTCTGGGAGGCCCTGTGGCACTTCCTGGCAATCCTGTGTTCCAAGGCCTCGTGGAGGGCAGATGGCTATTTACGTCCGTCCTGTCTTAGTAGCAGATCCTAGCGTGGCCCCAAGGGAGGGTGCAGACACTGGCCTTGATCACCACTCCCCATGTCATTTTCTTTCTCAAGAATCTCCAGTGACACTCACCCTTCATTTTGCCTTTTCCGACTTTCGGATGTTCAGCTCCACCCTTATCCTTCCCATAAGAGTTCCAACTCTCCCTCCAACTATATTATCCAGACAGGCTGCTCTCCTTCCTCTAAGCCCCACATCCTCACCCCCTGCCTCTTCTACAACTTTCCCTCTTCTCTTCCAATGACCATATCTAAAACACGCCTATCATCTTAGACATAATTCATTTCAGAATAGCAACTTAGATTGCATAAAGTTTTATACCACTCACTTAAGCACACACTGTCCTTACCTGACTCAGTTTCCTGGTACAGTTCCTTGACCATCTTGGCCCTCAGCCGTCTCTCCCATATTCTATGTCCTGGAGCATCTGTTTGCTGACCCACCTCTACAGAATTACTCTGTAGGGAGGGAAGGCTGTAGGAATCTACATTTTCAACAAGCTCCCCCAGAGGAATTAAGGAGCTGGAATGAACTAAGGAGGCAGAATTTTAACTTTGGCTGTTTATTTTATATCTTTTCATAGTGTTTCTACATTTTTACCATGGTCATATACACCTTTTATAATAAAAATTAGTGGGGGTGCATATATATTTGTTAAGCTCTCAGAGGATTCTGATGGTGTAGGAACCATAGGTTTCCACAGTTGTTTGAACAATGATGCGGACACATGCCTTCTTTAATTTCTCAGCTCTTCAGTGAGGTCGACAGTTACTCAAGAGCAAGAACTAGTTTCATGTTTTTCTTATCTTTCCAGGGCTAGAAATGCAAGCTCAAAGCAGGTGCTCAATAAGTACTTGAATGGTTTTGAATAGACGCCTGCACCAGGCTCCTCCATCCATGGGATTTTCTAGGCAAGAGTACTGGAGTGGGTTGCCATTTCCTTTCTCCAATAAAACAGGAGAAAAATTAAGTAAAGATATACATGACATGGTACATTCGAAGAAAAAAGAAACTTTACAATTAGTAGGTTAAAGAAAGAGGCCATAGTATGACAGAAAAGAAAGATACTTAGGGGACTTAACAGACCACAAGATGACCTCAGAGCAGCAGCAGTGTTGTGTTTTTGGAACTAGAAATGTAGGATCTCTGAAGGCATCAAATAACTTGTAGCATGACGAAACCAAGAGGTGGTCATCTTTTTAATCTGGCTCATTCTTATAAGTGAACACAGTTATGAATTCTATAGCTAAAGAAAGCTGAGTAGTTGGGAAGAGTTAAGAATCAAAATTTACATGCTTTGCTAGTGGAAATACAAACTAATACAGCTGCTTTAGGAAACAGTCTCACAGTTCTTCAAAAAGTTAAACATAGAATTAGCATATGGGCTAGCAAATCCACTCACAGGAATTTACTCAAGGGCACTGAAAACACAAAATCTTGTACAAATGTGTTCCTAGCAGCATTTCTTTTAGACTGGCCAATGGATAACTATGATAGATGAATAATGGCTCAGATGGTAAAGAATCTGCCTGCAATGTGGGAGGACCGGGTTCGATCCATGGGTTGAGAAGATCCCCTGGAGAAGGGAATGGCAACCCACTCCAGTATTCTTGCCTGGAGAATTCAGTGGATAGAGGGGCCTGGTGGGCCACAGTCTATGGGGTTGCAAAGAGTCGGACATGACTGAGTGACTAATACAACACAGTCCAGCCGAACAACAGGACATTGTTTGGCCATACAAAGATATAAAATACAGATCATGCTACAACACAGATGAATCTGTCTTAAAAACATGCTATGTGAAAGAAGCCAGACACAGAAGGCCATGCATTCTTTGGCTCCACTAGTATGAAATGTCCAGAATTGGCAAATCCATAGAGACAGAAGCTGGACTAGATATTACTGGATCTGAGAAGAAAGAGGGATAGTACATGATTGGTAGTGGGTATAGAATTCTGGAATTAGATAGTGATAATGGTGACATAATTCTGTGACTATATTAAAGACCAGTGAATTGTTTACTTTAGAAGGCTAAATTTTGTGGTATGTAAATTACATTTTAATAGAGCTATTATTTTTTAAATGAAAATAAATCAAGAGGGAATACGGGAGACAAGGGAAAGCTGAGCAGAACAATCTCCAAAATGTTACCAAAGAAAGAATAAGACAAGGGAGAAGTTTTAGTAAGGGCTGCCTTTTTAGGCATAGTTCCTTTTTTAAATTTTTTTTTTTTAATTAAGGCTAATCGAGGAGAAAATTATAAGACATAGACTTTAAATGCAGCCTTAAGGAGTTTAGTTTAGATGAAAGTTTTTCCTATCTGTATGGAGTTGAAATAAGAGATTTTCGTCTCTCTCTTTTTGGGAGACTTAAACAGTGCTTAGAATAGGTCCCATGTGTCAATCTGTGGAAGCCCTTCCTGAAATGGGAGAGGGATGAATTAGATGACCTTTTATGGTCTTTGGTCTTTTTCTCTTTCTCAGAACAATTAGTCCTCAGCATTTGATATAACACACTGCCTCCAGAGCGCTGAAATAAGAGAGAGGAGACACTTCTGTTTCTTGAAAAGTTTTATTTGGTTTCTATATCAGTCATAAGCATACATTCTTCTTAAGACTATAAAAGTCTTCTCCTCCAAACAGTTAGCTTTTTATTGAAAAAAAAGAAAAAAGCACAACTTGAAATAGCCACCTATTATTTCGATCAATTGTGCAAAGAAAGTAAATTCAGATTATGTATCACTACCTCTACTCATGTTATTAATATGAATACATAGAATTCACTTGGCCTAGCAAAGAGTTTGCAAACCTCCACAAGCCTTTGAATTCATTTTATTTGAAAAGTAAAATAACATCATTCTCACTCATATTTCCCAGGGATCAATCACTTCTAAGCATTCCCAATTGCCTCCCATTGCTCTTAGCTTTCAGAGACAACAAGTACCTGCTGTGGGTCTGCCCACTCAGCAGCATCCTCCTCATTCTCTGCCCAGGACCCAGATTCCCATGAAAATAAAACAAGCTGGGGGACAAAATTAGAGCAAGAAAGTCTGTTCTGGCTCTGCCTTCAGATTCAAACCAGGTCTTTTTTCCTGGTGACTAGTCAGGTCCCCCAGGTCCAGTAGGGCTTCATTTTAGGCAAAGTCACTATTGGTACTCTTGGCTTCATCATCACACACATTCAACGATATTCATTCACTGAGTAAATGTCAAAACTGAAACTTTCCTATTTTGGGTTGGTAATAGAAACCTCCATTTCCAATGTCCTCAAATGTTTACTGAATAAATGGATTGTGGTTCTAGAACCAGATAGGGTGAAGACTTTGAGTTGCTGAGAACGGTGACTAAAGAAAACCTCTCACTGAGACACGAAGCACGTCTCTTCCCCAGGATGGACTCCTGCCGCTATCCTGCTAAGCAAGGGCATGGTCAAACTGCCCTTTCTCCAGGCCTTCAAGTCCGTCAGCCCAGGTCGAGGTTGGCATGCTCCGATATGGGTCCAAAAGAATCCGGAAGCACCTGACGATGAGGATGCCCAAGAAAATAAACAGCAAAATCACAAAAACAAATGTGGTTTTCTGCTCCAGAGACATGCTAGAATCTGATGACACGTTCCCAAGGGGCAACAGAGGAGAAGGGGCTGGCTGTCCTTCATCCATCGTCCAGGGATGCTGGAGCACAGAGTCTCCCGGCTTCTTTCTCGTCCATCATCAGCCTGCCGAGATCATGGTGGCTGCACCTTGGAGAGCCTTCAGAGAGAAAGGAAGGGAAGGAGAGGGGGTAAACATCAAAGGGCAAATTTATTTCTAGGCTCACCATCCTATTTTTCAGAGAGGAGAAGCAATCGCTAAGCTTTTTCAACAGGGATGCTTAATTCCATATAACTATGGGGAAGGATATGTTACTCTTGCATGAAATTACCAGACTGTTCTCAGGGTAGCCACCTGGGGCCAGGAGGGATGGGCAGGGAGGGCTACCGGAGTACAGAAGATGAGAAATGTACAAGGTAATGTTGACCTCAGATGTGTTGCCAACTTGACATCCAAACCAAGCCTCCCTGCTAAGTCTCTTCCAGATTCCCTCCAATAATAATACTCTCACATCATTCTTATAATGAGACCATTGACTGGATACCAGCTGTGTGCCAGGACTAACACAGCAGAACGCTAACATAGCTAAACACAACAGAAGATAGCCACTCTATCACCGGCTCCATGAAAGCAGGGATCTCTGTAGTATGAGGAAACTGAGGTTGGAAAAGTGTTAGTCACTCTGCTGCTGCCGCTAAGTCACTTCAGTCGTGTCCAACTCTGTGTGATGGCAGCCCACCAGGCTCCCCCATCCCTGGGATTCTTCAGGCAAGAACACTGGAGTGGGTTGCCATTNCTCTTTCTCAGAACAATTAGTCCTCAGCATTTGATATAACACACTGCCTCCAGAGCGCTGAAATAAGAGAGAGGAGACACTTCTGTTTCTTGAAAAGTTTTATTTGGTTTCTATATCAGTCATAAGCATACATTCTTCTTAAGACTATAAAAGTCTTCTCCTCCAAACAGTTAGCTTTTTATTGAAAAAAAAGAAAAAAGCACAACTTGAAATAGCCACCTATTATTTCGATCAATTGTGCAAAGAAAGTAAATTCAGATTATGTATCACTACCTCTACTCATGTTATTAATATGAATACATAGAATTCACTTGGCCTAGCAAAGAGTTTGCAAACCTCCACAAGCCTTTGAATTCATTTTATTTGAAAAGTAAAATAACATCATTCTCACTCATATTTCCCAGGGATCAATCACTTCTAAGCATTCCCAATTGCCTCCCATTGCTCTTAGCTTTCAGAGACAACAAGTACCTGCTGTGGGTCTGCCCACTCAGCAGCATCCTCCTCATTCTCTGCCCAGGACCCAGATTCCCATGAAAATAAAACAAGCTGGGGGACAAAATTAGAGCAAGAAAGTCTGTTCTGGCTCTGCCTTCAGATTCAAACCAGGTCTTTTTTCCTGGTGACTAGTCAGGTCCCCCAGGTCCAGTAGGGCTTCATTTTAGGCAAAGTCACTATTGGTACTCTTGGCTTCATCATCACACACATTCAACGATATTCATTCACTGAGTAAATGTCAAAACTGAAACTTTCCTATTTTGGGTTGGTAATAGAAACCTCCATTTCCAATGTCCTCAAATGTTTACTGAATAAATGGATTGTGGTTCTAGAACCAGATAGGGTGAAGACTTTGAGCTGCTGAGAACGGTGACTAAAGAAAACCTCTCACTGAGACACGAAGCACGTCTCTTCCCCAGGATGGACTCCTGCCGCTATCCTGCTAAGCAAGGGCATGGTCAAACTGCCCTTTCTCCAGGCCTTCAAGTCCGTCAGCCCAGGTCGAGGTTGGCATGCTCCGATATGGGTCCAAAAGAATCCGGAAGCACCTGACGATGAGGATGCCCAAGAAAATAAACAGCAAAATCACAAAAACAAATGTGGTTTTCTGCTCCAGAGACATGCTAGAATCTGATGAAACGTTCCCAAGGGGCAACAGAGGAGAAGGGGCTGGCTGTCCTTCATCCATCGTCCAGGGATGCTGGAGCACAGAGTCTCCCGGCTTCTTTCTCGTCCATCATCAGCCTGCCGAGATCATGGTGGCTGCACCTTGGAGAGCCTTCAGAGAGAAAGGAAGGGAAGGAGAGGGCGTAAACATCAAAGGGCAAATTTATTTCTAGGCTCACCATCCTATTTTTCAGAGAGGAGAAGCAATCGCTAAGCTTTTTCAACAGGGATGCTTAATTCCATATAACTATGGGGAAGGATATGTTACTCTTGCATGAAATTACCAGACTGTTCTCAGGGTAGCCACCTGGGGCCAGGAGGGATGGGCAGGGAGGGCTACCGGAGTACAGAAGATGAGAAATGTACAAGGTAATGTTGACCTCAGATGTGTTGCCAACTTGACATCCAAACCAAGCCTCCCTGCTAAGTCTCTTCCAGATTCCCTCCAATAATAATACTCTCACATCATTCTTATAATGAGACCATTGACTGGATACCAGCTGTGTGCCAGGACTAACACAGCAGAACGCTAACATAGCTAAACACAACAGAAGATAGCCACTCTATCACCGGCTCCATGAAAGCAAGGATCTCTGTAGTATGAGGAAACTGAGGTTGGAAAAGTGTTAGTCACTCTGCTGCTGCCGCTAAGTCACTTCAGTCGTGTCCAACTCTGTGTGATGGCAGCCCACCAGGCTCCCCCATCCCTGGGATTCTTCAGGCAAGAACACTGGAGTGGGTTGCCATTTCCTTCTCCAATGCATGAAAGTGAAAAGTGAAAGTGAAATCACTCAGTCGTGTCCGACTCTCAGCGACCCCATGGACTGCAGCCCACCAGGCTCCTCTCTCCATGGGATTCACCAGGCAAGAATATTGGCGTGGGTTTCCATTCCCTTCTCCAGGGGATCTTTCCGACCCAGGGATCAAACCTGGGTGTCCTGCATTGCAGGCTGATTCTTCATTGTCTGAGCCAGGCTGGAAGAGGTGCTTAATGTAGAAACTCTCTCAAGGAGCACTGGGTTTGGGTCCCCAGTCTCTAGCCTCCGTGGTACTGGGTGTGGGACCTTGAAGAGGTCACTAAGTTGGAAAGATGAGAAGTAGAAATGGCTGCGTGCTATCTCACGGTGCTATCATGAAGATGAATGTCAGGGAAAACCTTTGAAAAGCATACAAAGATGAAAAGCAAAGGAAACAGAGAGTTGCTTCACTGAAGATAGGACAAAGGAAGCTACCATGCTTCTCCTCTGCTCTCTCTCACCTCGCCTAGGCCAAGGGAGAAGGGAGGGGTCTCAGACTCCCAAACCATCGAACTCCTGCTGCTTTTTCTCTTTTCATCAAAAAACAAAAACATGGTTCAATACTTGATCCCGGAAAGGACCTAGAGAACCGAGCCAGGGAAAAGAAATTGATTGCATTTTTAAAAAGCCTTACAGCAGCTTCCTACTGTTTGTTTAAGACCATTTGGTGAGAGGAAGAGAAAGAAAGAAATGTCATCACTATTTCTATTTTCCTACTAGAAAAACTAAGGTGTATGGATATTACTGATTGTCTTTAAAGGCATATTGAAGTAGGCAGAGAGGCCAGTGAAAGCTTCATATATTGAACTAAACCTATTTAAAATCAAATTNGAAAGAAAGAAATGTTATCACTATTTCTATTTTCCTACTAGAAAAACTAAGGTGTATGGATATTACTGATTGTCTTTAAAGGCATATTGAAGTAGGCAGAGAGGCCAGTGAAAGCTTCATATATTGAACTAAACCTATTTAAAATCAAATTTGATAAAGAAAAGTACTTACATCAGACGTTACTATATAGGTAAATCATAGGACATATGTATGAATCTGTCTGTAAAAAAATTACATAGTCATCTATGGAAATCACCATGAATTCAAAAGAAATTATGCTCAATGAAAATAAGCAACCAAATAAAAATAGAATTATGGCCTAAAGGATTAACATAGTATTTCTTCAGTTAACTTATAATCATTGTCTTGAGGTATAGAATTAGTGAGCATAACAATAGTTTGCGTATATGTTGACACGTCAAAGTTTATAAAATCACAGTTTAAAAATAGTTTATAAGGGAACTACAACTGGTATCTGGGAGGAAGGAGTTACCAGTTTAGGGGAAGTATTTTGCAGCTCCTCGACTCTGAATTTTTTTAAGGTTGGAATAGTTGCAGTAGATTCATTTATGATTCGTTTTTATTTTAAAATATGATTGGAATAAAATTTGACTGCTTTTTAAAAACATCTCCTTAGGCATATAGAGGATATTCATGGATTGGGCTTGGTTTGCTTGTTTTTAAGCACCCTACCAGTCTTGGGTGCTAATCTTAATAGGAACTGAAGAGGGGACAGGAAAGGTAGCCAAGCCAGCTCTCCCTGGTGCTTCTAAGGACATCCATCCCCAACCAAATACCCAAACTGGACCTAATCATACCAAACAAAAAATTCCTCAAAACCTGGATCAAAAGAAAGCCTCGTGGTGATAGAGGAACAGATGCCTAAGCTGTGCTGTGCTCAGCTGTGTCTGACTCTTGCGACCCCGCGGACCGTAGCTTGCCAGGCTCCTCTGTTCATGGGATTTTTCAGGCAAGAATACTAGAGTAGGTTGCCATTTCCTCCTCCAGAGTATCTTCCCAATGCAGGGACCGAACCCTCATCTCTTGCATCTCCTGCATTGGCAGGGAAGTTCTTCACCACGGAGACACACTATGTTGCCTCTTGTCTTTCCATGTCCTACTGATCCCTGGCCTCCCCACTGGCTTACTAAAATCCATTCTACTATGTCCATTTTCCCTCTGGCCCAAGTGAAGCCAGAGCCATTTTCTTTGTCTGTTCTTTAACACAGCCAAGACAGGTCTGCATTTTTAGGATTTTTTTTTTTATGAAAACATTACATAATCCAAAAGGGAAATAGAAGAAAAAAGAGGACCATTAACTGTGTAAATTTACAACACAAAGTTTGCTAGATCTGTGACGTTCAATGACAACAGTGGAGAAGTGGATATAGAATCTTTTGAGACTGTTAATGACACCTTTAGCCATGAGCTGTCTGACTAATATAGCAATATTTTTTCAGTCCCTCCCTTCCCATCCCTGGTCTTCACTTTACTGTCATGATGAGCCCCATCATGGCACTCTGGACCAGTCTTCTCCAGCCTTGTCCTTTGTACAAGGCAAAGTATCAAGTCCTTTTGTCTCAGCTAAACATCCCATAATTCCTAGGCTTATTCCATAACTCGGGTTTTAGAAGTGGTACCATTCATTTGGGGGATGCAGTGATGGGCAACCGTTACAAGAAGCCCTAGTAAACAACCTAGTCATGTCCATTCAGATTATCAGCAACATCTCTCTATACATGAGTCTGGGGCCTCACTTCTTCACAGGGAAGCAAAACTATTAGAATGTCTTAACACTCAGTTTTAATTTGCAATTTTACCATGCTATACAGATTAAAAGGCAGATCTAAGGATACAGTTAACCCTCTTTGCAACCCGATCTTTGCAACCTCTCTGCAACCCTCTTTACACCCTGATATTTTAGCGGGTTTTGAGAAGCCCACTAAAATATAAATATATATATTCTTGTTCTCTGAGCCTTTCACCACCAACCCCTTTTAAAAGATATACCAAACTGAGGAGACAAGAGAGATGAAGGCATTTTGAGAACTTTACAGATTGTAAGCCTCTCCCCTCCCAGCATACTATGATGCCCAAGTTCCTATTAAAATAACTTCATTTGGTCAAATTATCACAGGTCTCTATTAAAGTGCAGTATTTTACCAGGGAAAATGAAACATTAACACAATAGCAGGGATTTGTCTTTGAATACTGTTCTTGTTTGGAGGAGGGAGAAAAGAGGTAGATAGAAAGGAAATTGAAGGAAGATCCTGCTGGGAGCAAGGGGCTGCTAGAGGGACTCGCGGGAACCAGACATGAGGGCTATGAGTTGATGGTCCAGAGGGAGAGTCCTGGGGAAGGATGAGGGAGAGTGGGTAGAGATGAGAAGAGGAGATGGTTATGAAGGGGGATGGAGATCCAGAGATTCAGAAAGAAATGCCAACTCTTTCCCAGTTTTGCCTGGAACTGCTTGAAATCCCTGGAAGAAGAGCCTGCTTGATTTGAAACCTGCAATCAACTAATCAATAATTTACAAATTTGGAAAGCTCAACAGCATGTTTAAGCTAAAGGAAGCATCAGTGTAAGATGCAGAAATAGAAATAAATGTAATCACTTGGCTACCACAGTACAAGAATATTCAAAGACATCCACATTTTGTAAGTGCCTGAGAGTAAAGTGTCCCTTTTTTTGGTAGAAATGACTCTTAGGGAATGGTCACAATTACTTTTACCTGATAAATGAAATGTTCCTTTCAGATGAATAGTGGAATGTGGGCAAGTAAATTATTTCATAAGATTTTGATGCAACCATTATCAGCATTAATAACAACAGAAGGCAGTTATTTTAAGAAGGACCAGAGTCACTCACAGCAGTATTTTAATCCTGACTGGCCTTCCCTGTCACGCAGCATACCTGTCTTCCTTTTGCTTGGTCCATTTCTATGTGGAAATAAAGTCTAATTTTAACACGGACCAAGGAAACCTTAACTGAAAGCTGCCATTTTCAAAAGTCATGTAATACATCCCTTTTCTCAAACTAAGCTCCTTGGACTCTGAGTTCACAAAGTGCAAACACCCTGAATTAGTCACAAAGCCCCGTGTGAGGAGTCCATCTCACCCATAGTCATTCTGTCAGCCACTCACTTTAGTCCGTTTGCAGAGAAACCCTCTCTTTGTTACCCCATTCTTCCTCTATACTGCGTCATGATTCATCTTTCTAAGCTCAGATTTACCATTCCTCCCCTTAGAAAACCTTTGTACTTCAATATCCAAGACCCCTCACCAACCCCCTAACCCTCTTATGGACCTAATACACCTGTTTTCTGGACCACAAATTAGATGGCAATCTGTCAGTGGAATTTTTCTGAGGTATTACTATATTTTCAAAGTAAGTTCAGAAAGGAACAAAAATCAAATCACATTTGGTTTTGAGCAAAATGACCAGTGGACAAGAACAAACTTACATGTAATTGATCTGCAGTCACCTAGGGGGAGCGTCCCAACTCTGGCCGATCAGCAGCTCCACCTCACACCTGGTATCCTTTGAACCCCTCCAGGTTTCCCACCTCTGAGATTTGAGTCATGATGCTGTCTGCCAGATGCTCTCCTCCTCGCCCTCTTCCCACCTGCGGCTTTCTCTCCCTCCTNGTGCAAAATGAGATTTATTGCTCATTTCTCATGCAGGAATGGAGATTGTTAAATAAAGCATCCCAAATCAAAAAACTCAAGAGTAGCCCACTTCAAAGGGGAATGAGTAGAAGGTCATCATCCTTCAACTTCTAATGCCCTGCAGGGTGCTCTGAAACAATGCAGTCTGTATTTTAAGTACTCCGAAACCATATAATTGCTGTTCCTAATTTTTAAACCTTGTAGGCCACAAACCTAGTTATGTGACTTGATGTGTTTTCAAAAGCCAATGTAAAAACAGTTCATGCATCGAGCAAGAACACTCACAGGCTTGTCCAGTTTACATTCACATGTGATGGACAAGACACATTGTCCCACAAAGACGTCCTGCGTACCTTGTTTATATTTATCTAGCAGCCTAGTGAGACCAGTCTGTAGACTATGAAATAGGGAGGGAGTTGGCTAGGTAGGCAGGACTGAATTTGCAACAACTGACGGGGACAAACTTCTTCAAAGGGCTGCATTATCCTGTAACAGTGCTGAAGCTTGGCTGTTGAAATGTGAACATGTCTTGTAAAAATGGAAGAAATAATGTATCCTGAAACTGAGGCAGAATAGAATCGCTCTCGACTTTTTTGAGCTTAAGGAAGCCTCAACTGCATTGCTGTCTGTATAGCTGGAATGTCTGTCTGGAGGTATATCGTCCATCCCATCCACCCACCCCCGACGTGTAAACATCCTGGTCAACCCTATTACACATCTCCCCCCACGATGGTGAGCCCACCACCAAAGCTACCTCATTTCTCGTAGAAATTTTGTATGTGAATCCAGTGAAGAGCAACTTGCATTCCAGGATATACATGCAAAGTTGCAAAATGTTTCCTATAAATTCACAGAATACACGGCCCTTTTGGTGGCCAGCCAAGATCACGAGGTAGAGATTTCCCGACTCTGAGTACTTCAGGCATTTTAACCACCCTCTCCCCATTTTTCTGGCTCACATAAATGCATGGCGATTTCCATGTTCCTCTTTTTCAACACCGCTTGTATTCTGATACAATAGCCCTGATGTCCAAATTCACAGGATGGTTAGGAGTAAACATTAATTTATACCCTCGAAAATTAGACGCATGGCTAGTAGAGAGCCGGTAGACAACAATTTTAAAGACAAGCGACTGTGGTCAGCTACACATGTCAACAGGCAGTTTCAGAACTGTTGCTAGACCTCACTGCTGCACAGGAGGTCGCCTTCCTCTGCTCATCTCTGCAAAGTCAGCCTGCAGACACATCTGCTGCTTGGTTTGGGGAGTGAACCCTGTTGTAGCCAGTTCACCATGCTGGTCAGCAGGGGACCTTTATCTTCAGCCTGAGCCCTGACCTCAGCTTTACTTCCTCCCTGTTTACATCTTCCTCCTAACATCTGCTTTACGAGTTTTAAAGGGACTGCAGGGCAAGACTGCAGCCTTGCTGAGAACATCAGAAAAATAGCCTGTGAGTGCCCAGTCAGTCAACGGGGGTGTCAAAAGGCACCACGAGCAAACTGGAACTTTAAAGCCCAAACAAAAACCTTACTGTTCAACTCAGTTTTCCTACTCTTTCCTTGTGTGTTTGCTAGTGAAAGAGAGTGCTTGCTGATATCTCAAAAGGCTAGGGCTGCACACTGCCCAGGGACAACAGGGACAGTCAGCACTATCATTATGAGTTGTTTGGGTCATGATCCTTTGTAACCAAATTAGAACATCCCTGTTACATTTTGGAAGGTTGGATGTTTTAGGCGAATAGGAAAAAAAATGTAATGGGCAAAGAGCTTTCAAGAATAATTTACTGCAGCTTAGCAAAGAAAAAAGCCTGTTTTACTATTCTCTTATCCAGTATCTGTAGCATTATAAACGTAAGCATGCTTTAAAAATACAGGCATCATTACATTTCATCCCCGTGCATTAACTTTAACTAGCAACTATTTAATTAGACTTTATCTGACAGCTAGATCTAAATTCAGAACTTGGATCCAAAAGGCATCCATGCGATCATAGCTCATGCATATATTTAAAGTTAGAGGAAAGCATTTAATTAGCCCGCCATAGACACAGATTTTGGTCAAATACCTGGATCTGGCTGAACAAACACTTGATCCATTTCCTGGTGGAACAGTTACAGGTAGTTACAAGCCTCCTTAGTTTCCATTCTTCCCGACCAGGCTGTGAGAAAGCAGTAGGCAGTGGTAGCTGCAAGCAGCTGATGGCACACCCCAGAGCTAAAGCTGTTGTTTCAGGCTTAGAAACTTCCCATTAAAACCCCGAGTTAAAGGAGCATCGTCTTTCTGTGTGAGGCATCATTAGCGGCCAATACAGCTGCTTCTCTGAGGCGAGCCATGATTTCGGTTCTGCCTCAGCAACTCTTCAGAGAATTCTGCTTCAGTGAGTAGAGGCAGCATCCTAGCAGTGTGTCTGAAATCATCTTCAAGAAAGCATTAACATTCAAGAGGAGTACGGGGGAAAACATCACAGGGCATTCCCATACCTTTTCAAAAATCAAAGCCATAAATCTACCAGTGTCCTGCTCTTCTCTATTGATTGTTGACACTATTCCTCTATGGGGATGTCAATTAGCACCTTGCAGCAACCAGCCTCCATATCGATCATGGTTTATGACCTTCAGGCCAACTTAATTAATGGAAAGACTTCTAGGGAAGGGCATCAACTTAGCATTTAGGAGATGAAGGAAAGACTCCTTTTCCTAAAAAACAAAACAAAACAACGTTGACCTTTCAGGAAAGCAACGATTATGGGAGGCATTGAGAAAAGAACAAGTAAAAAAGAAGAAAATCCTAGTTTCACCACCTGTTTGTAAATTTACTAAGTGGTGGGTTTCCAGGTCTACTTTCCTCTGAGAAGCCTGCATGATTATGACCTTGGCAGGTACCCCACCCCACACAGGCCATCTGAGCCCACTTGGTGAATAAAGATAGACCTTCACTGAGGAAAAGTTGTACTAATTCTAAAGATTCTGGTTGCATGGCATAGCACTTATACTATTTTCCTTTGACAAAGTACCTAAATAAATTGGAAAAATATTATAGGATAAAATTCATCTTAAAAAAAGTGCTTCTCTTGAAAGCATTCAGCCTAATCCTTAAGATGGAACATCCTTGATTTTTCGTAACTCACCACTTTCTTTGTTGAAATGGAAGAACAATTAGCAACAACACCCATCCACCAAATAATGGGGTGCAAGATGTTTAAAGCTAACTCTCCCTGTGCCTGTCAGCTCTGCTGTCTCTTCGGCTCTCCTGAGAAGCTGGCCATGACCCAGTAGCTCTAGGGGACTAGAATGGAGCTCATTTTCTAAGAGGAAACCTCCCACCTGCTAGCAAGAGGCAACAATCCTGGATAAGCCTCAGATCCAAGGAAATTCAAATGCTAAGGGTTAGAGTCTAACATCAGAATCAAAAGCTTCACAAGAACATGAAGGTATTTTCCCCGGATGTTTTCCAGACTTTTTAACCGAATTTCCTTTCCAATTAGTATAACTTACTATATTTTTTCTCTCTCACACACACATACACAAAGACACACAGACGCACAAAACAATGGAACAAGTAAAATCCAACAGAGCACTGTCATTCGATACTAACTGGTATCCATGCTTTTCAGCCGACGATGCTGGTGGACGGAGCACCCTGCTCGGTAATGCTAACAGAGTGTGGTTCAGGGAACAATCTGACCCCACCCTCACTTATATACTTATCATGCCATGGGGTAAAAAAGGACTCGAGTTAGAACGAGCCAGGTTACCACCAGTTCCCTGCCCAGAGGCCCCTCAGATGTTGTTGTCATCTATAGACCGTAGAGGTGGGAGGGAACACAAGAGGGCTGTGGCTGCCCTCTAGCTACTATGCAGCCTGAGCCCATCCGGGGAGATGAGCGCCTGGCCTATTTTTAAAACTCTCCAGAGAAGTAGATTCCAAAGCCCCCTCTGACAGCCTCTGTTTACGCTAACTCCTCCATTGCTTACTTCGTCTCAGTGAGTCAGCGCATTTTTCTCTGCTATCCCCTCTGTGGTCATTAACCACCNTGGAGGATTAGTGAGTGAGTTATGACTTCAACAGCATCAGGGGACATTAACATTTTAGGAACACACTAGAGCAGGCTAAATAAACATTTAAAGAAGTTAGGGTAAGGAAGACAAACATTGAGGGGTGATTTTACTCTAGGGTGGCCAGGGAAGTTCTTTCTGATGATATTGGAGTAGAGATTGGAAGTAAGCAAAGAAACCATAAAGATAACTGAGGATGGAGCCTCCCAGGCAGAAGAAAAGGTAAGTACATAAATGGCAAAGAACTGTTCGAATTCATGACTGAGTTATGGTTGACTGCCATATTTTCTTGCCTGAGAATTTGGAAGGATGACATTGTTGTACTCTAAGACTCTTGGCTGGTAGTTCAGAGATAAAGAACCCACCTCCTTTGCTGGAGAATTAGGTTCGATCCTGGATCAGGAAGATCCCCTGGAGAAGGAAATGGCAACCTACTCCAGTATCCTTGCCTGGGAAATTCCATGGACAGAGGAGCCTGCAGAGTTACAGTCCATGAGGTCGCAGAGTCAGATACAACCAGGCACATAACAACAACAAAGACTCTGGGCACAGACACAAGTGGTCCTCCCTGGGCCCACTCTAGCAGGAATCACTCTAGGATGCCTTCAAGTAGCCTCATAGCTAAGATTTCTGAAAAGTGAAGCCAGGGAGAAAGAGAAAATGGCAGTTATCACTCGGAACTGCAATTTCAGAGTGGGCGTTATCAGAGGACATGGGAGTCACCCTTCACAGGAACACTGGGGGAGGTCCCAGGAAACGTGCAAGATATGGAAGCTGAGGAACACGTTCCTTTTGTAACTATATACTAAAAAGCTCCAATGCCACAGGGCCTCACGGTTAAGGAGAAAAGACTTGGCTCTTGATAACTTCTGAGACGTGAATTGCTACTCACTTAAATGCCAATCTTTCCTGGTAAGATCTGATGCAGGGTGGTAAGCATGAAAAATCACACAATGTATGAAAACACTTCATTCCACTTGGACAGGCTCCCAAAAAGAGAGATGGAAGCTTCTGTGACCCTACTCATCCCCAAATGACACATTTAAATTCCCAGACCACATCTCTCATTGCCGGAGCCTTTTACTGACCACTGTTATCAAACTGGGCACCTTTCAATCCTTTGGATTCATCATGCCCCCTCTCAGCTTTTGCATATACTCTCCTTTCTTTCTGGAATGATATTCCCTGTCTGAACTGAGCTAACCTGTTATTAGCATTATACTAGATCTTCCAGCTTTACCATCTTGTTCAATTTTTAAAAATGATTTAATGTAATTTTATAAAATAACTTGACATCAAAAGCTCTATACAAAATCAAAGAAAAACTTCCAGATTTGGTATATAATGGGCTTCCCTAGTGGCTCAGATGGTATAGGGTAGAGTATTTCAGGTGTTTTAGCAGTGATGACATAACAATAGATTCATCATCTATTTTACACAAAGCACCAGGCCCCAAAGCAGAGAAGTAAACAGTTCTTACATAGGTGTGACTTGAACCAAGATTTCACTGGCTGTGTGATTTGGGACACTTGGGTCTATAGCCATCATGGGTTCTCAGAGAAGGTTCTTCTGTCCAAAGGCTCAGGGTTATAGTTTTGTTTTATTAAGACTCTGTTTCTGACCCAAGCACAGCCTCAAAAATTGCCCTCCAAATGACGTGTGTGTGTGAGTGCATGTGTGATGCATGCATGTACATGTGTGCGTGTGTATATATACGTATGTGTTTGTGTATCAGCAGATAACCTGAAATTCTTAGTTTTAGGTTTTTTTTGATTTTACAATTGGGTCTTTTGGTCTCAGTTCACTGAGGAAAGGTGGTCTCAGAAAGTAAGAAATAGACAACTTTAAGGGAGACCCATCTTAGAAATCATTTGTTATTGGCTGAATTCTATTCCTCAAAAATGTATGTGGAAGCCCTAATCTTTGGAACTGCAGAAAGTGACTGGATTTAGAGACAAGGTCTTTAAAGGGGTGATGAAGTTGAAATGAGGATGTCAGGGTAGGCCCCGATCTGATCAGACCAGTGTCCTCATAGGAAGAAGAGATACGGCTGCAGACACAGTGGGGGGAAGATCACATGAAGACACAGGAAGAAAACAGCATCTAAAGCTGAGGAGAGAGGCCTCAGGAGAAACAGCCCTGCCTGCACCTTGATCCTGGACTTGCAGCTTCCACAACTGTGAGAAAAGGACCTTCTGTCGGGTAAGCTGCCAAGCCTGCGGAACGTGGTCATGGCAGCGCAGGCAGACTACTGCAGCCGTGTCCCATCTCTGTGTGGGCATCGCAGGCCCAGGCCCAGGTCCAGTTCAGTGCAGCCACTCAGTTGTGTCTGACTCTTTGCAACTCCATGAATCGCAGCACGCCAGGCCTCTCTGTCCATCACCAACACCCGGAGTTCACTTAGACTCATGTACATCGAGTCAGTGATGCCACCCAGTTATCTCATCCTCTGTCGTCCCCTTCTCCTCCTGCCCCCAATCCCTCCCAGCATCAGAGTCTTTTCCAGTGAGTCAACTTTTCCAATGAGGTGGCCAAAGTATTGGAGTTTCAGCTTTAGCATCATTCCTTCCAAAGAAATCCCAGGGTTGATCTTCAGAATGGATTGGTTGGATCTCCTTGCAGTCCAAGGGACGCTCAAGAGTCTTCTCCAACACCACAGTTCAAAAGCATCAATTCTTCAGCACTCAGCCTTCTTCACAGTCCAACTCTCACATCCATACATGACCACAGNTCCACAAAGGAAGCTGAACTAGGTAAGCCAAAGAACATTTGGTGAAGATCTGCTGCTACAAAGATCTTCAGGCCAAGTTTGGATATTTCTTTTATAAGATAATTATCATTGGAATGATCAGTATCAGCCCTTCTCCCCTGTAGTTACATTATGACAGGCGTCATGAGCTGAAACAGTGAAGAAGGACTTACAAAAAGTTTATCTCTTTGAACATTTCAGAGTAGGTTCCAGTCCTTTTGTTTTTGATAATCTTTGTAGTTGTTTGAATTTCTCCCCCAATTTCTGCTTTCTAGTCCAGCTTTAAACAGGAACATATAAGGCTACACAGAGATGTTTCATGTTTTGGACTAGCACGAAATTTGGTGAAATAGGATGATTTCATAGGTTATATATACAATGCTTCTCTGATCCCAGGGTTATTCCTGAATGTCAGTTCAGTCTTTTTACCACATGATACCCTGAGTTAGTATTGTTAGAAATCTATTTTATGAACTTTTCCTACCTTCTAATTTCATCTCACTTTTAATGTTCTTTAGCTTACAGTTCTTTCCTAAATTTCTTATACTGCACTTTTCCATAAAGAAGTAGGCAATGAGTATGAGGAAAAGTTCATGAGCTGCCAAGCTTTATGTCAACACAAGGATGTACTATTATTAATTATCATTGTTTCTTTCTGACTCTACCTAATTCTCAAAATCGAATTGATTCTTGGTATAATTTTCAAAATAGAAACATGATTTTCTTTTCATTTTCATCACTAGATTAGGGGTTAAAAAAATCTTTTCTTCCTTCTTTTAGGTAAATTTTTCTTTGACGCTATTCAAGAATCATTAAGTTCATTCATTGTGAATCAGATATGTTCTATGTTAAGTGTGCTCAGAATAAAAACTATAGGTACTACGTCCCTGCTCGAGTTTCTTCAGGCTGTGTACTGCACAAGTCTGGGAGGCTTCCTAGTAAGAACCCTAGGAGCTTACCTTCCAGCCATGGTTGCTAAGCTTCAGATAAGCCCACCTCCACTATTCCCCACTTCCTCCCCTTCCCTTCGCTACTCACCCAGCAGGCATCTGAATCATGTTCTTACAGGACCTGATTTCACAAGGTCATTTGTAGATTTTAATTGCCTAAACCAAAAAAAAAAAAAAGCCAACTCTTTAGCATTAATCTTTCTTGTTCTTTGTGACGACATTGGACATAGCTGACCACTCTTTTCAAGGAAGGAATGGGGAAAAGAATACACAGAGTAAGATGGATGGGGTGGCAAGAATGGACATGACAGCTCTTAGAGCCCCTGTCCTTTGTTAACTTCTGCCTTCAGAGGTTCTCTTTAGCCTTCCAAGGCTAAAGCCAAGTGTAACTTATGTGACTACCAGCAAATGTGAAATTGAGGATGTGAAAACAGGCTGGGATATGTACTAATGACTCTACCACTTTCAATTCATTAAAAGAGAATTGGAAGTCAGTTTAAGTGTGTCTTTTTTAAATGTCTTCTTAGTTTAAAAAAAATCAATGCATCATGTAACATCAAGTTTAAAAAAAAATCAAAATGAGCTCTAATAGCCCTCTGATTTGCCAGGTCTAAGTATAAGCTTATTTATCCACTTGGCTATCTTCACAGGTCAGTGAACATTTAAAGCTCAAGGGAATAGTTGGAAAGATTTAATAATATTTATACCAAGCCTATAAATAAGGATCTATACTCAAGCATTATTAAAAAGCAAGCAGGTTAAAGTCCAACTGCAAATTGGCAGTCTCCTGGTTTAATTTTTTCTTGAATGCATTTCTGTATCATCACATCTGTTGTATGGTGAATGCTCAATTAGTAGTCGATGAAGCTGGAACACAGAGAAATATAAAAATGAAAATGAGAGACAAACAACGTGCAACTCAGTGGAATTATATTTGAAAGAAAGAAAACACTAATAGAATTTCATACTTGTCAGGATTACAGATTGCCCTAAAAATTATCAAGTTTATTTCTTTCTAAATCAAAAACAGTAAAGCATATAGGAATGAAATGCATCATGCTCATAAAAAAAGCTGATGTCCAATCCCAAAAAGAAACAACTTCACAAAACATATCATATTAATTCGATTTAGAGATAATATTTACAAAATTTTAGTTATTCTAATTACAGCATGAAAATATAAGAACATCACTATGGCTTATTCACTGCTCAAAGGAAATTCATACTGAGCAGTTAACATCCTGGTGGGTAAATTTATTCTTTTAAAATGACTTGTATAATAATAACCATTTGCTTAATGACTTTGAAANTTACAGCATGAAAATATAAGAACATCACTATGGCTTATTCACTGCTCAAAGGAAATTCATACTGAGCAGTTAACATCCTGGTGGGTAAATTTATTCTTTTAAAATGACTTGTATAATAATAACCATTTGCTTAATGACTTTGAAATACTTAATGCCTTTAAAATGTCATATAAAGTACCAATTAGAGTTTTATACAAACCATCCCTCTAAATTTTTATGCTGTCATTTTGGCAGGGTTCTTTCTTTCTGTTCAACAGCTGCACGGTAGAAGAGAAGATACATGGAAAACTTGAGGATTAAGCAGCTTAGAACATTAAGATGATTTATAAAACGAAATAGAATGTATCTGAGAATTACTGACCTTTTAGCCTGACTTTAATACCTGACAAATTTCTGGAGCTAAAAATCTTGCCACTGAAAAATCAATTTGAAAACACTCAGAGGAGAGAAAAATCATATGAAGCAGTTAAAAAATCCTTGTTAAAAATATAGTGAAAAACCAATCTCAGTTCCTGATATTTAAAGTTGTAGAAATTACTGAAAGAAGGCTGAGGAAATAGTAATAAACAGCAGTTATGATGTGTGATCACTGAATACAAACTTCAGCTGATTCAACACTGCATTTTATAAGTAACATAATTAGTTGCTGATTGAAAAAAATGTTTACGTTTATAATCATGTCAATGAGATCAGTCAGAAGTTCTAGTCATATAGCATATTATTTTTAAAGGCAGATATTAAGGGTATATATTTCTCTTTTGATTCTACACCCAAAGTTTGTAGGAGGCCTGCCATCTATAATTTTTCCTTTAAACAATATATATGAAATGTTTATATATGCTGCTGCTGCTGCTAAGTCACTTCAGTCATGTCCGACTCTGTGCGACCCTATAGACAGCAGCCCACCAGACTCCTCAGTCCCTGGGATTCTCCAGGCAAGAATACTGGAGTGGGTTGTCATTTTCTTCTCCCATGTTTATGTATAGCAAGTACTTAAATGTTATAAATCACCTGTGTTTCTGTTATTAATATTAAATTATGTCCATTTAATTTACAAATAAAATTACATTAATATTACATTTTATCACAAGCTTGTTAAGCTTGCAGATTTAAGGGGTGGGCCCTGGCCCAGATTATTTAATTAAATCAGGCCAAGAATCTATATTTCAAATAAGAAATATGATTAATGAGGTAGAGTGTCTGAAGTCTACACTTAGAAAGTAATATAGTTTTTTCCTCTCAGTGAATATTTGGCCANCTTGCAGATTTAAGGGGTGGGCCCTGGCCCAGATTATTTAATTAAATCAGGCCAAGAATCTATATTTCAAATAAGAAACCAATATGATTAATGAGGTAGAGTGTCTGAAGTCTACACTTAGAAAGTAATATAGTTTTTTCCTCTCGGTGAATATTTGGCCATATTAGGCATTTTAACTCTATGAGGAAAGAACTTTAAGCTTAAAATTTAGGGTATCATGTACCTCTTTGAAAAAATGGATTGAATGCCTGAACCAATCATTAGAAAAATGCATACAGCCTGCTTTGAAAAACTCTAACTGAAATGCCCATTCAGAACACATGCATCTCTTCTTTTTTTTTTTTTTCTTTCCCCCTTCCTCCCCTTCTTACCTCTTGCTAAAGTGGTAGTAAACAGTGATAGGAATAGAAACCCCTGGTGATAAAGACAAAATAGTGGAACAAGAGGCAGAGAGAAACTATTTCTGAGAGAGGAGTGTTGCATGGAGGAGAACTGACTAGTGATGCTGAGCTTTGGAAACATACACAGGAGGCTGCAGCTTTGTAAGGGGTGACTGTGTGCCAGGAAAGACTAGGGTTGAAAAGAAAAAAGGGGCTACAAATAAGAAGTGGAAGGCCTGTGGACAAATGAGTGACCCTACTGCCTTGCAAAATTGTAGAGGTAACTAACTGGTAGGCCAGAATCCTGATGTAACCATCAAGATGGGTGGTGGTGGGGACTGAGTGAGGTCATCCCTCTGATGGAAGGAATAGCACAGACGTCAACGTTGACCACACAGGGAAGAGTGGGTCACTTTGTCAATAAGAAAATATCAAGAGAACTAAAAAGAGGAACTGTTAAAATTTCATTCTCCCTGAGGTTAGCCAGGAGAGATGAGTACTGCAGAGTAGCTACTTTTCAGTATAAGCCTTTCTTTTTAAGTAATTTGACTATTTGCAATTTCACTTTGCAAAGACGGTCAGTGTAGTATGAGCCAAATATTAAGAAGTAAATAAAAACCCTGCCTGAAATAAACCCCTTGAGTTTCTTTACAGGATCATCCTGAGGACCATCAGTGAATGGCTGGATAATTCTTTGAGAACAGAGAATTATCACACTCCCAGAATCACCCCTCAAGGGCTATGGTCCATTCTGCATGCAAGTAAACAGATCATTCTCTGTCTTCCTCAAACATCTTATGTACACTTAAAATCTGGTTTCTTGTAATCACATGCAATGCCCTAAAATCTAAACTATTGCCCTGGTTTTCCCATATCACTCTTACAACCTCTATTTCATGTGTGTTATCTATTCACTTACGTTTCTAACTTCTATTTAATTATTTATCCATTTATTTGTGTGCATACATTTATTTCCCATTAAACTTTAGAACGTTTGAAGAAAGCTATGAAGTACAACAGATTATATGTTATTAGTGATAGCAGACACATAAAAAATTATGTATTCGATGAATTTTCCCATTGCTAGGAAAGGCTTGATGTACTTGTTCTCAAGTTTTGAAGGATAAAATCATTCTAAAATGGTTGTTTGGCTGAAACATTAGATAACGTATTTAATTTAAAAACAAAAACTAGGTATTTTATAAACTTTATTTTGCAGCAATTGTACATAAACAAATCAATAGCATATACTCAAGTTAATTCAGTGTACATTACTACCGCAGAAGTGAAAATACCGCTTAGTAATTTAATAGGGACTGAATACAATTCAGTAACAGTTTTCAGAGAGCTTGTGAAAAAGTCGGCTCTTCGTTTGAAATGCTCAAGAGCAACACTTTGAAGAGACCGAGACAGGGCAGATGTCAGCCGGGTCTCACTTCCATTCACTTCTGTCCTCATGAGAATGCCCTTCAGCATTAGTTTCAGTAAGGGGCCTGGTTTTGTTCTCAACATTTTTCTTAATTCAAAAGTAGATGTGGGGTCAATTGAGAAAAATGAACATTTCGTGTTCCCAATAGCCCCATAATCAGTATTGCATATCACAAATATGGTTAGGGGTTTGGGTCAAATGCCAATACAATATTCAGTGGACTATGAATTACTAATGTGTAAGCCGAGAAAAGCTGTTTGCAAATGCAAAAAGGATGAAGAAAAATCTCTTCATGGTTCCCCGCACATGCCCATACTTGTAGGCCAAGTCAGGGGGTGCAGAATGGGACATTCGTCATTAACAGAGACCCCTTCCCTGGTCCAGCCTTTAAGGATTAGCCTCTATGATCCGAAATGAGCCTTAATTGGCTCCTGAGTCTCCTCTGTCTTCATTCATTTCTCTAGGGTTGGAGTCCATGTTTTGTGTGGCTACCTGATTATAGTCACTTGCATCTTTTTTTTTCTTTCTTTCAGTCCTTTCTCTTTCTATAGTCTCATCACTACAAAACCACCACGTTTCCTATTCCTAAGCCGTCTATTTATTGAAAATAATAAATTACCTTTCTTCCCTCAAGTATTGTCCATTCAAAGGCTACCTGGCTCAGGATAATAAATAGGACAAATAAGAATAATGGAATTTATATTTTCAACTCCTGTCAACAACTACTCTTTTTATCATCTTAATATCTAATACCACAGAAGCAACAGTAAAATAATGATGATGATAATTAGAATAACAACACAATTACAATAATATAATTCAGCAAGCTTGTACCTTTGGTCTCCTTTGAATTTTGACTCTTACAGTGGCAAGACTTGAACCCTTTTACATGTTTTTATCTATCGAAATGTATGTGTGTGTGTGAGTATGAATTTGTTAAGGCTTTCTGATTAGACTGTAAGGTACTTGAGAATAAAGAAAGCTGAGTCTCTTATTAATGTATTTTTCACTTGACTGGCTATAATATTAGCAGAGGTAATAATTTATCCACAGACTTCACTCTTTGTTACAGATCGTCCTAAATAAACATTGTAGTGGTATTTTTCCTAGCTTTTTTCTCTTGCAACATCATTGTAGTACTTTGCCTGTCATATGAAAATAAGTCCAACGAGACATAACCATTAATTACTGCCTTCCAACCAGTAATCTTCATTCGAATCAGTCAAAAGCAGCTAGATAATTCTGTGATTTTGAAAAAAAGAACTTCAGTGAAAAAAAATAAGAAAAACTTTTTTTCTTGCTACACATTCATTAAGGGTCATGTGGGGACTCCGCTCCGATGTCATTATTACCCTCATCCCAAGATTCAGACAGAGGGGCTGGCGTCTACCAGATATGAAGGTAGAGAGGAGAGAGAGCATGACATGTATGTGCTCGTTCTTAAGACCTCTGCCAAGTGGCTTCAGTTTCATTGGGCAAAGCAAACATCACGGCCACATCTGAATTTAATAGGCTGAGTAGTATAATCCTTCCCTAGATAGGAACACAGAACACCAAGTGACATAGTCTACTGTTACAGTTAACTAGAGTTTTACCCTTTACAGAGTAACTGCCCATAGATACCCCTCTACCTGAGTCACTCAGTTGTGTCTGACTCTTTGTGACCCCCATGGACTGTTGCCCACCAGTCTCCTCTGTCCATGGAATTCTCCAGGCAAGAATACTGGAGTGGGTTGGTATTTCCTTCTCCAGGGGATCNCAACTGAGATAAGAATATACCCACAAGGGTAGATATAGAGGCAGGTTCTACTTACAGGGAGCTGTTGTTTCTAATGGGACCATCGCATGTCTTCCTGATGTGCTGACGCAGAGAGAAAAAGCAGTATCTCATCTATGAAATTTTGTGAAGGATATTTTTCAATTCTCCTATCATTCTAAATACATGTTATAAACAACCAACCATAGTTAAATTGAGTTGCATTAATTTACAACAAGATATACCAAAACAATTTAATAACTGCATGTTTTAAATAAAATCACTGAAATTCTAGATTTTAGGATTAATAAATGTAGGGGCATATTTTTGGAATAAACCATGTGAGGAATTAGTCACACAATCTCCAGGATTGAACTGAAAAGCACAAATTTATATAGAAAGCCTCAGTGGCCACCATGTAAAAACAAAGGGTCTATACACTTCAGTTTAGTTCTCCATATAAACCACAGGGGATTCCTTAAAGGAAAACTGAGTTACACGCCTTGTTCTGTAAGGACCCTGTTCTTACCCACTATTGCACAGGGGTAGAGTTTCCCACAGAGAAGGCAATGGCAACTCACTCGAGTACTCTTGCCTGGCAAATCCCATGGACGGAGGGGCCTAGTAGGCTGCAGTCCATGGGGTCGCTAGGAGTCGGACACGACTGAGCGACTTCAGTTTCACTTTTCACTTTCATGCATTGGAGAAGGAAATGGCAACCCACTCCAGTGTTCTTGCCTGGAGAATCCCAGGGACAGAGGAGCCTGGTGGGCTGCTGTCTATGGGGTCACACAGAGTTGGACAAGACTGAAAGTTAGCAGCAGAGTTTCCCAGCCCTCAGATTTCCTGCTGAGTGCTTCTGATGCAGTCTCTACTTCTATGATGCAAAATTAGTGTGACTTCTTAAAAAGGGACAAACAACATATTACCAGAAGGATACTCAATCTTTATTGATAGAAAAATAGAATAGAGTCTAAATAATGGGATATAAAGCAGCTTCAGTCATGTTCAGGGAGTTTTCATGTGTTTTCTTCTTCATTCATTTATGGGAACTGCAGGCTCTTACCAAGATTTTGATTAAAAGAGAGATGGCAATTTTTAGTGGAAGTCATAAGTTTTAATTATCGCATCATGGACCTCATCAATAAACACAGTGGTTTCATTGACTTTCATTATATCTGTCTCTTCCTCTCAGGGTTGGAAGCTGGCAGTAGAGATTTTGACCTAGCATTCTTGGAATCCCTCCTCACTATTTTTCCAGGGACTCCTTTGCCTTTCTTCAGTGTTGAATTCCATGTTTCCTGTATCCCATGTTTTCCTCCTCCTTGATTTGCTTCCTCAGTTCAGTCACATCTTCCAGTGGTTTTCTGGCATGCGAGGGGAGGGTGGGGGAGTGGGGAATGGGTCATATGTTTGACAATATCTGCATTTTCTCCTCTCATTTGAATGATATTTTGGCCGTGTATTAAATTCTACATAGGAAATAGTACTGTTGTGAATTTTAAAGAATTTCTTGATTTTTCTAGCTTACAGAGTTAATGTGATTTTTAACACTTTGTGTATGACTTGCTTTTCCATCTGGAAACTGAAAATCTACTCTGTGCCCAGTTCTGAAATTTCACATTGATGTACTTTATATAAGCTTATTTTCATTCATTGTTTAAGCCTCCTATGAACTCTTTTAATCTGAAAATTCATGTCCTTCGGTCCTGGGGAAATGTCTTCAATTATTTTCTCAATGCTTTCCTACCTTCAATTTCCTCTGTCCCTGCTCTTTTTGAATATCTATTGTTGTGTATTATATTTTGTAGACTGTTTTCTAAATTTCTTATCTCCCCGCACTTTTATCTTTTTTTTTTCTACTTTCTGATCTATTTCTCTAGCTGTATTTTCAACTCTTCCACTGAGTTTATAATTTTCACCATCATCTTTTTTTAATTTCCAAAATTTTTTCTTGGTTTACTGAATGCTTTTTACCTAGTATCTTGTTTTCAATTCACGGATGCACCAACATCTCTTAATTCCCTGGAATATGTAGAATAGACTTTGGAAGATATCTTATTCCTCACTGGTTTCTTTTCCTGCCTTATCATGTTTTCCCTATTTGTTTTGGTTTTTATCTTCCATCTTGGAGGTCTTCTCTAGTTGGAAGCTCTGCATGTGTGTGTGAGACTTGTTGACTGTGAACTTCATTATCATGTTATCTGGGTGGGCCATTTAGCAAAAAACTATGATGTCAGTGACTTTAGGTCTTTTAGGCTGTTCAGACTTCTCAAAGGAGAACTTCCTGGATCTTATCTGAGTGATGGAAGCGCAGTGGTGCACTTAAGCACTCAGCATTCAATATGTGTCAATTCACCTAAGCTATTGTTTTCAGGATGAGGACTCATGGTCTAAACTCTGATCACTGCTCCCTCTTTGGCCTCCCCATTTTTGTTGTGGAATTCATTTGAAATTTGCTGTCTTACAGTAATAAATATGAGGAGTGTATTTACATCTCATGGACCAGATCTAGTCACTGACTGACCTATCGCTCAGATATGATGGAAGAACAGATAATATGATTTCTGTAGACATATGGGAAAACTTTGTCTCAGTGATAGCCCAGGATCTTCTAAGTAATCTCCCATATTTTCCTGGGGGCCCAGTTAATCAACTTATTTCTCAATACATAGCCTTTCCCCCCCAATTTCCAATGCTGAAGATAAAGAGCCAGTAAACCTAAATTAAGCCAATGTTTATAAAAAGTAAGCTTATAAGGTTTATGGTAAATGTTTAAAGGCATTTGCAAGCTAAACTTTCACTTCATTTTAGTGCTGTTAATCAATAATCGAGTTCTTCTTAAAGAAATTGGCTAAGGGAAATGATGAAATGTAAATTCTAGTGACAGGCATAAGAAATTCTAATATAGTGTTTGCCCTTGAGTCAACTCTGTACTAATTTTTCACACCAAGCAAATACTCACTTTCCTTATGGCTTCCCGTGTTTTCCATATTTTCATTATTTATGACTTTTCTCTTCTAGTTGGTGTTTTCTATTAAAGTTTTAANCTTCAGAATGGACTGGTTGGATCTCCTTGCAGTCCAAGGGACTCTCAAGAGCCTTCTCCAACACCACACTTCAAAAGCATCAATTCTTCGGTGCTCAGCTTTCTTTATAGTCCAACTCTCACATCCATACATGACCACTGGAAAAACCATAGCCTTGACTAGACAGACCTTTATTGGCAAAGTAATGTCTCTGCTTTTCAACATGCTATCTAGGTTGATCATAACTTTTCTTCCAAGGAGTAAGCGTCTTTTAATTTCATGGCGGCAGTTACCATCTGCAGTGATTTTGGATATAATCAAGCATATAATACAGGGATACAAATTAAAAGGCCATCAGTTCAAATGATAGCAATACAGTTGAATACAATATATAATCAAATATGTAAATCTATGTATAGATACACATCAATATATATCTTGATTAGTTAAATCATCTTATCTTAAAATTGATGGGGTCATTCCGCCTCCTCCTCCATGATGAACCTGGAACTTCCCAATTAAGGGGCAACAAGAAAATTGAAATCTCCTCCGCCACCTTCCATGCTCTGGGATTTTTAAATTAGATTTACAGTTTGTATTCCAAAATATAACATTTCATAAAACTACCCTTTACAACCCAATCCAAAGTGGTGCTAACAACAGAGTCATACACTCATCAGGGATACCTTGCTCCCTGAGTGTACACACAAGGAGACACACACACAAGGACATGCACTCAAATTAGTGAGATGATCAAGTGTCTTTCCCACTGGGAGGAAACACACTTGCTCCCCTCAATCCCACCACTGAACACTGTCCCTGGAGAGAAGGTGCAAACCCTGAGTCTGGCTGAATATTTACCCAAGAGACTGAGAACAAATCTGTGAGTAACACAGATTACTAAGAAGTAACTAGATAAAGTTTTTGTATTAGGCAGAATGAGAAACAGAAGCCATTCTATTCTCAGTTCAGAATTAAAAAATAAGTTGCATTTATTTTGCATATCTCAGGGCTATGATTAGAAGTTATATAACCAACTGTGTGATTTTTAAAAAATTTAATTTACAACATTAAGATTCAAAGGTAGTATTCTGAAACTCTGGAAATACCAAATGATACTCAAAATACTGAGTTGTACACAAGGTAGGTGTTTTGCTGGGTGAATGCAAAGCAGACTGTATTTAAAAACTCTTGTGTCTTTAAAACCAAAGTTCAATATCTATTTTAATTCATATGCTTGTGAAAGTTACTGTCTGATAGCATCATAGTGGTCTTTTCTTCATTATTTATTTTCAAGCAAATAAGAAGGATTAGAGAACATGTTTTCAAGACAAATCAAAGAGACTAGGCAGAATCACTCAAGACAAATAATATTTTCTTGAGGATAAGCCACAGAAGACATCAGCTAAGAAATACATCTTTTAAATCTGATGTTAGGATTTGAGACATTAAACACAAACACAAGAATTACTTTGTCATGGGGTAAAATGCAAGTTCTCTAAGCAATTAATTCAGGTAAAATGGAACTGAAATATTTCTGATCTTTCCCAATCATGTGAAAATTTACTTAAAAGCATTTTTCNGCGAGGGGAGGGTGGGGGAGTGGGGAATGGGTCATATGTTTGACAATATCTGCATTTTCTCCTCTCATTTGAATGATATTTTGGCCGTGTATTAAATTCTACATAGGAAATAGTACTGTTGTGAATTTTAAAGAATTTCTTGATTTTTCTAGCTTACAGAGTTAATGTGATTTTTAACACTTTGTGTATGACTTGCTTTTCCATCTGGAAACTGAAAATCTACTCTGTGCCCAGTTCTGAAATTTCACATTGATGTACTTTATATAAGCTTATTTTCATTCATTGTTTAAGCCTCCTATGAACTCTTTTAATCTGAAAATTCATGTCCTTCGGTCCTGGGGAAATGTCTTCAATTATTTTCTCAATGCTTTCCTACCTTCAATTTCCTCTGTCCCTGCTCTTTTTGAATATCTATTGTTGTGTATTATATTTTGTAGACTGTTTTCTAAATTTCTTATCTCCCCGCACTTTTATCTTTTTTTTTTCTACTTTCTGATCTATTTCTCTAGCTGTATTTTCAACTCTTCCACTGAGTTTATAATTTTCACCATCATCTTTTTTTAATTTCCAAAATTTTTTCTTGGTTTACTGAATGCTTTTTACCTAGTATCTTGTTTTCAATTCACGGATGCACCAACATCTCTTAATTCCCTGGAATATGTAGAATAGACTTTGGAAGATATCTTATTCCTCACTGGTTTCTTTTCCTGCCTTATCATGTTTTCCCTATTTGTTTTGGTTTTTATCTTCCATCTTGGAGGTCTTCTCTAGTTGGAAGCTCTGCATGTGTGTGTGAGACTTGTTGACTGTGAACTTCATTATCATGTTATCTGGGTGGGCCATTTAGCAAAAAACTATGATGTCAGTGACTTTAGGTCTTTTAGGCTGTTCAGACTTCTCAAAGGAGAACTTCCTGGATCTTATCTGAGTGATGGAAGCGCAGTGGTGCACTTAAGCACTCAGCATTCAATATGTGTCAATTCACCTAAGCTATTGTTTTCAGGATGAGGACTCATGGTCTAAACTCTGATCACTGCTCCCTCTTTGGCCTCCCCATTTTTGTTGTGGAATTCATTTGAAATTTGCTGTCTTACAGTAATAAATATGAGGAGTGTATTTACATCTCATGGACCAGATCTAGTCACTGACTGACCTATCGCTCAGATATGATGGAAGAACAGATAATATGATTTCTGTAGACATATGGGAAAACTTTGTCTCAGTGATAGCCCAGGATCTTCTAAGTAATCTCCCATATTTTCCTGGGGGCCCAGTTAATCAACTTATTTCTCAATACATAGCCTTTCCCCCCCAATTTCCAATGCTGAAGATAAAGAGCCAGTAAACCTAAATTAAGCCAATGTTTATAAACAGTAAGCTTATAAGGTTTATGGTAAATGTTTAAAGGCATTTGCAAGCTAAACTTTCACTTCATTTTAGTGCTGTTAATCAATAATCGAGTTCTTCTTAAAGAAATTGGCTAAGGGAAATGATGAAATGTAAATTCTAGTGACAGGCATAAGAAATTCTAATATAGTGTTTGCCCTTGAGTCAACTCTGTACTAATTTTTCACACCAAGCAAATACTCACTTTCCTTATGGCTTCCCGTGTTTTCCATATTTTCATTATTTATGACTTTTCTCTTCTAGTTGGTGTTTTCTATTAAAGTTTTAAATTTCCCC
Organism: Neotragus pygmaeus; assembly: GCA_006410875.1. Taxonomy (NCBI): domain Eukaryota; kingdom Metazoa; phylum Chordata; class Mammalia; order Artiodactyla; family Bovidae; genus Neotragus; species Neotragus pygmaeus. The sequence continues at coordinate 13,222 of SJYV01051338.1, read as the reverse complement.
TTTTTCTGCTACTTCAATTCTTCTTGAGAGAAACATCTGTTTCTCTTCCCCATTTACAGAGTAATCTCACGATCAGTGTCATCTACTACCCAAGGGAGCATCACAATTACCAATAAATCAACCAATGAATGATTTCTGAGTAGATTAAGTGTGTGTGTTGTGTGTGTGATGGAAGACTAGATAAACCCAGGAAATGAAGCATGAAAGGTTTAGGAATAGTTCATGAATATTCTATAACTAAGATTTCTCTACGCAAACTAGTTATGGTAAGTGTAGGTAGACTGTAACATAAAATGTGGAAGATATCCCTGATTAAATTTCCTCCAGCTGGTGCTTTCTCCAAGTTGATGTTGTTAAAAATGATTAGCATTCCACAACATCCAAGCTCAGAGCATCAGTGGGTTGTCTGTGAACTAGTCTAGATAAACAGGAAGTCATTCAGATCTGGTTAATATTGTTAACAAAAAATAAGATGCTGGCAAGATTTGAGTTCGTGCTTCTATCCTTTTATCTTCCAAATTTCCATTTTAAATGTATTCAGAACAGACATACTTTTAATATGGACAGCAGCTCCATAATAGCCCAAATTTCTTGTGCATTCACTACAAGCCATGCAGGGTACAGAGAACATGTACTATTATATTTCATTCCTTCAGATCTCTGTGAGATACTTGTGATTACTCTGCATATTTTACAGGTGGAAAAGCTATATCTTAGATTTATAACGTGCCAAAGACCATGTAGCTGGAAAAAAGGAGAATCTAGTTTTCTTGGCTCCAGATGGGCCACTGCTATAATGCTTTACTGTCTTTAGTTCTGAATAGAATATACTTTAAATAATTAATCCATTAGAAACNTCCCAGCAAGCTTGATTCCAGCTTGTGTTTCTTCCAGTCCAGCGTTTCTCATGATGTACTCTGCCTACAAGTTAAATAAGCAGGGTGACAATATACAGCCTTGATGTACTCCTTTTCCTATTTGGAACAAGTTGTTGCTCCATGTCCAGTTCTAACTGTTGCCTCCTGACCTGCATATAGATTTCTCAAGAGGCAGGTCAGGTGGTCTGGTATTCCCATCTCTAAGCAAAGAAGAAATAAAGAGTCTCTTGATAAAAGTGAAAGAGAAGAATGAAAAAGTTGGCTTAAAGCTCAACATTCAGAAAACGAAGATCATGGCATCTGGCCCCATCACTTCACGGCAAATAGATGGAGAAACAGTGGAAACAGTGGCTGACTGTATTTTTCTGGGCTCCAAAATCGCTGCATGGTGATTGCAGCCATGAAATTAAAAGATGCTTACTCCTTGGAAGGGAAGTTATGACCAACCAAGACAGCATATTAAAAAGCAGAGACATTACTTTGTCAACAAAGGTCCGTCTAGACAAGGCTATAGTTTTTCCAGTGGTTATGTATGGATGTGAGAGTTAGAATGTGAAGAAAGCTGAGCACTGAAAAATTGATGCTTTTGAACTGTGGTGTTGGAGAAAACTCTTGACAGTCCCTTGGACTGCAAGGAGATCCAACCAGTCCAACCTAAAGGAGATCAGTCCTGCGTGTTTATTGGAAGGACTGATGTTGAAACTGAAACTCCAATGCTTTGGCCACCTCATGCCAAGAGCTGACTCACTTGAAAAGACCCTGAAGCTGAGAAAGATTGAGGGCAGGAGGAGAAGGGGGTGACAGAGGATAAGATGGTTGGATGGCCTCACTGACTCAATGGACATGGGTTTGGGTGGACTCTGGGAGTTGGTGATGGACAGGGAGGCCTGGTGTGCTGAGGTTCATGGTGTTGCAAAGAGTTGGACATGACTAAGTGACTGAGCTGAAGAAATATTATACAGGTTATTTGTGTTCTCTACTGTTCACAGTAGTTTACGCTACCACATCTTTTGCATAAAAACCAGACACACAGCCTGACCAATAAATGGGTTTTCAGAATTTGTTAGTTTACATAGGAAGCCAGCTAACATTATAGAAATTTGATTTGAGATTGATTTCCTCTTTTGAAAAGAAAAAAAAAATCAATGACAATTAGACTGTCCTATAAGATTGCACAGGTGGTTATGGTGCTCCCAGCCCCTGGTATAGTCATACCTCTTGCTTTTACCTAGAAATCACACCATTTTGGAATTAAAAGGGGTTTCCAGACTTGATAGGTACAAAATAGATTTGTAGGCCAGTGGAAATCAGAAACCATTTCACTGAATGCATGAAATCTCAACTCAGAGAGCAATCTAATTGCAATTTGGCAGCCAGTTTTCTTTTTCTTTCCTCAACATTTTCATNAGGGGTTTCCAGACTTGATAGGTACAAAATAGATTTGTAGGCCAGTGGAAATCAGAAACCATTTCACTGAATGCATGAAATCTCAACTCAGAGAGCAATCTAATTGCAATTTGGCAGCCAGTTTTCTTTTTCTTTCCTCAACATTTTCATCTAAACATAGTACGAAGAACGTAGAATGAAGTGTTTAGAAGTGGAAACCCTGACCTATACAATCAATACATAACAGTAAGAGCCTACAAGAAAGAATATTGCCAAGACACAAAAGCCTAGCAATCTTCGTGGCTTCCTAATGATGGATCCTGAGTATCTAAAAATAAGTAAATAAATGGGCAATGGGCTATGTGGAAGCAAAAATGCCGAGTGAGGGAAGACTCTTGGGCAGCATTGTGGCTGTATTGATCGAGAACAGTCTTATGAAGAGGCTTTTAGCTTCTTAGAAACAGAAGAACTTTATCACTGAGATGTTTTCTTTTGAGGAGACTAGCAGTCCAAGTTCTGTCCAAGTTATTGTTGTTGTTTTTTTTAAGTCTAGTCACCTTCTTTAATTTCCTATTACCTCCCAATTATGAATTTCCCATCCAATATTGGGAAAGAGGGACTTCCCAACTGGCTCAGTGGTAAAGAATCTGCCCACAAAGCAGGAGACCCCGGTTCGATGCTTGGGTCTGAAAGATCGCCTGGAGGAGGAAATGGCAACCGACTCCAATATTCCTGCCTGAGAAGCACTGTGCACAGAGGTGCCAGAGAGTTAGAAAAGAATCGGGCACAGGTCAGCGACTAAAACAAAAACAACAGTGGGAAAGCGGCATTCAAGATAGATGTGACATCCACCAAGACATTATAGTAGTCACGAAAATTTACACAGTCCCATTGCTTTAATATGAACCAAAAGCTGTTAGATATTCAAAGGGAAAACTGAAAATCAGAGAGATTTAACATAACTTTCTTATTTATATTTAAGACCATAAGGGTATAAAGGTTTTGAGGTTTATCATCCATTCAGTTAAAATACTCAGTTGTGTCTGACTCTTTGTGACCCCATGAACTACAGAAGGCCAGGCTTCCCTGTCCTTCACCAACTCCCAGACCTTGCTCAAACTCATGTCCATATGTCCGGTCATACCATCCAACCATCTCATCCTCTCTCGTCCCCTTATTCTCCTGTCTTCAATCTTTCACAGCATCAGGGTCTTTTCCAATGAGTCAGTTCTTCACATCAGGTGGCCAAAGAACTGGATCTTAGCTTCAGCATCAGTCCTTCCAGTGAATATTCAGGACTGATCTCCTTTAGGATGGACTGGTTGGATCTCCTTGCAGTCCAAGGGACTCTGAAGAGTCTTCTCCAACACCACAGCATCAATTCTTCGGCACTCAGCTTTTTATAGTCCAACTCTCACATCCATACATGACTACTGGAAAAGCCATAGCTTTGACTAGATGGACTTTTGTTGGCAAAGTCATGTCTCTAATTTTTAGTATGCTGTTGTCACAGTTTTTCTTCCAAGGAGCAAGCATCTTTTAATTTCATGGCTGCAATCACCATCTGCAGTAATTTTGGAGCCCAAGAAAACAAAGTCTCTCACTGTTTCCATTGTTTCCCCATCCATTTGTCATGAAATGATGGGACCAGATGCCATGATCTTTGTCATTTGAATCTTGAATTTTAAGCCAACTTTTTCACTCTCCTCTTTCATTTTTCATCAAGAGGCTCTTTAGATCCTCTTTGCTTCCTGCCATAAAGGTGGTGTCATTGGTATATCTAAGGTTATTGATATTTCTCCTAGCAATCTTGATTCCAGCTTGTGCTTCATCCAGCCCAGCTAGTCACATGATGTATTCTGCATATCAGTTAAATAAGCAGGGTGACAATATATAGCTTAGATGTATTCCATTCCCAATTTGGAACCAGTCCATTGTTCCATGTCTGGTTCGAATTTTTGCTTCTTGACCTGCACACAGATTTCTCAGGAGGCAGGTCAGGTGGTCTGGTATTCCCATCTCTTGAAGAATTTTCCACAGTTTATTGTGATCCACACAGTCAAAGGCTTTGGCATAGTCAAGAAAGCAGATGTTTTTATGGAACTCTCTTGGTTTTTCTATGATCCAGCATATGCTGGCAATTTGATCACTGGTTCCTCTGCCTTTTCTAAATCCAGCTTGAACATTTAGAAATTTTTGGTTCACTTACTGTTGAAAGCTTGCTTGGAGACTTTTGAGCATTACTTTCCTAGTGTGTGAGATGAGTGCAATTGTGTGATAGTTCAAACATTCTTTGCCATTGTCTTTCTTTGGGATTGTAATGAAAATTGAACTTTTCCAGGACTGTGGCCACTACGGAGTTTTCCAAATTCTCTTGCGTATTGAGTGAAGCACTTTAACAGCATCATCTTTTAGAATTTAAAATAGCTCATCTGGAATTCTATCACCTCTACGAGCTTTGTCCATAGCGATGCTTCCTAAGGTCTGCTTGACTTTACGTTCCAGGATGTCTGGCTATAGGTGAATGATCACACTATCATGGTTATCTGCATCACTAAGATCTTTTTTGGTTAGTTTTCTCATGTATTCTTGCCACCTCTTCTTAATATCTTCTGTTTCTGTTAGGTCCATACCGTTTCTGTCCATTATTGTGCCCATCTTTGCATGAAATGTATCCTAGGTGTCTCTAATGTTCTTGAAGAAACCTCTAGTCTTTCCCATTCTATTGTTTTCCTCTATTTCTTTGCATTTATCACTGAGGAAGGCTTTCTTATCTCTGCTTGCTATTCTTTGGAACTCTGCATTCAGATGGGTATATCTTTCCTTTTCTTCTTTGCCTTCCACTTCTCCTTATTCAGCTATTTGTAAGGACTCCTCAGACAACCATTTTGCTTTTTTGCATTTCTTTTTCTTGGGAATGGTCTTGGTCATTGCCTCCTGTACAATGTTATGAACCTCTATCCATAGTTCTTCAGGCACTCTATCAAATCTAATCCCTTAAATCTATTTGTTACTTCCACTGTATAATCATAAGGGATTTGACTTAGGTCGTACCTGAATGGTCTAGTGGTTTTCCTTCCTTTCTTCAATTTAAGTCTGAATATGGCAATAAGGAGTTCATGATCTCAGCGACAGTCAACTCCCAGTCTTGTTTTTGCTGACTGTATAAAGCTTTTCCAACTTTGGTTGCAAAGAATATAATCAATCTGATTTTGGTATTGACCATCTGGTGACGTCCATGTGTAGAGTCTTCTCTTGTGTTATTGGAAGAGAGTGTTTGCTATAGCCAGTGCATTCTCTTGGCAAAACTCTGTTAGCATTTGCCCTGCTTCATTTTTAACTCCAAGGCCAAATTTGCCTGTTACTCCAGATATCCCTTGACTTCCTACTTTTGCCTTCCAGTCCCCTATGATGAAAGGGGCTTCCCTGGTGGCTTAGAGGTTAAAGCGTCTGCCTGCAGGGAAATGAAAGGACTTTTTTTTTTTTTTTTTTTTTGGTGTTAGTTCTATAAGGTCTTGTGGTCTTCACAGAACTGTTCAACTTCAGCTTCTTCAGCATTAACGGTTGGGGCATAGACTTGGATTACTGTGATATTGAGTGGCTTGCCTTGCAAACAGAGATCATTCTTTCATTTTTCAGATTGCACCCAAGTCCTGCATTTTGGACTCTCTTGTTGACTATGAGGGCTACTCCATTTCTTCTAAGGTATTCTTGTCCATGGTAGTAGATATAATGGTCATCTGAATTAAATATGCCCATTCTGGTCTATTTTAGTTCACTGATTCCTAAAAGGTCAGTGTGTGCTCTTGCCATCTTCTGGCCTGCCGTATGGACAGGGGCTCTAGCTGTAGCAGACCTGGGACGGGCAGCATGTGGCATAAGCCCTCTTGGGAGGAGGTTGCCATTAGCCATCATAGAGCCACGGAGCAGATGACCCACAAACTGCAGAACAATAATAACTAAAGAAATTCTCACACTGTTAAGAAAGTTCTAGGCCTCACAACAGATTTCCCAACTTGTGGATCCAACAAAGGGACTGAGAACTCCCAGGGAATTTGACTTTGGAGGCCAGTGGGATTTGATTACAGAACTTCCCCAGGACTAGGGAAACAGACTCTTGGAGGACACAAACAAAACCTGTGCACACCAGGGCCCAGGAGAAAGGAGCAGTGTCCCCACAAGAGACTGAACCAGACTTGCCTGTGAGAGTTCAGGAGTCTCTGGCAGAGGCGTGGGTCAGCAGTGGCCTGCTGCAGAGTTGGGGAACTGAATACAACAGCATGGTCAAAAGTCCTTTTGAAGGAGGCTGGCATTACCACCATTACCCCTACCATAGTTTGGCCTGAGGCCAAACAACAGAGAGGGAACACAGCCCCACCCATCAATAGAAAATTGAATTAAAGATGTAGTGAGCATGGCCCCGCCCATCCGAACAGGACCCAGATTCTGCAGCAGTCAGTCTCTTCCATCAGGAAGCTTCCACAAGCCTCTTATCCTTATCCATCAGAGGGCAGACAGAATGAAAATCACAATTACAGAAAACTGACCAAACTGATCACATGGATCACAGCCTTGTCTAACTCAATGAAACTATAAATCATGCCATGTAGGGCCGCCCAAGATGGATGGGTCACAGTGGAGAGTTCTGACAAAACTTGGTCCACTGGAGAAAGGAATGGCAAACTACTTCAGTATTCTTGCCTTGAGAACCCCATGAACAGTATGAAAAGGCAAAAAGATGGGACACTGAAAGATGAACTGCCTAGTTCAGTAGGTTCCCAATACGCTACTGGAGAAGAGTGGAGACATAACTCCAGAAAGAATAAAGAGATGGAGCCAAAGCAAAAACAATACCCGGCTGTGGATATGACTGGTGATGGAAGTAAAGTCTGATGCTGTAGAGAACAATATTGCATAGGGTCCTGGAATGTTAGGTCCATGAATCAAGGTTTATCATAGATTGAACATGTATGTATGTTTTATCCAAGAAATAAATAATGTACTTTATTTTTTAATAATAAGAACTTCATAAAAATTGATATGGTTTAGGCCAAAATAAGCCTCAATAATCAAAAAACAGAAATCAATCACATTCTTGTATTATGATGCAATAACTGTATTAAATAGTCACGGGGGGAAAAGCCCCTGAAAATTTAAATTTAGAAAGTAATTTTTTCAGTGACCTAAGTTTAAAGAAAGAAATTAAAACCAAGTGAAGAGAATAACTGGAGAAGGAAATGACAACCCACTCCAGTACTCTTGCCTGGAAAATCCCATGGATGGAGAAGCCTGGTGGGCTGCCATCTATGGGGTCGCAGAGAGTCAGACACTACTGAAGTGACTTAGCAGCAGCAGAAGAGAATAATTCCCTCAAAATAAACTGATGTTCTAGTAATTAAAGCAGACAGGTAGATCCAAAAAGCAAATGAAGTCCAGAAACAAATGCAGATAGATATCAGAATTTAGTATTTGTTAAAGATGGGTTGTTGAATCAATGAGAGAAGAATTATACAATGGGAGTATAATTCCAAATGGCTAGCCATTTGGAAAATGAAATAACGCGGTAGATCCTTTTTCTCTTGTGATACTTTTTAAAAAGTTTTTGTTGAAATATAGTTGACTTAGAATGTTGTTTTAGTTTCAGGTATGCAACAAGGTGATTCAGTTTATATGTATAAATACATATATGTATATTCTTTTTTAGGTTCTTTTCCATTAAAGATCTTCATAAGATATCGATTATAGTTCCCTTTGATACATAGTAGGTATCTTTATAAGATATTGATTATAGTTCCCTTTGATACATAGTAGGTCCTTGTAGGTTATCTATTTTATGTGTAGTAGTGTGTATATTTTAATTCCAAACTCCTAATTTAACCCTTCCCCCATTTACCCTTTGATGACCATAAGTTTGTCTTCTATGTCTGTGACTCTATTTTTATTTTATAAATAAGTTAATTTGTATCTTTTTTTACATCCCACATATAAGTGATATTGTGTGATATTTGTCTTTGTCTGACTTACTTCACTTAGTGTGATCATCTCCAGTTCCATCCATGTTGCTGCAAATGGCGTTATTTCATTCTTTTTATGACTAATATTCCTTTGTATACAAGTACCACATCTTCTTTACCCATTCATCTGTCAATGGACATTTATGTTGCTTCCATGTCTTGGCTATTGTAAATAGTGCTGGAGTGAATGCCGGGGTGCGTGTATATTTTTGGCTCATAATTTTCCCTGGATTGTAATTCCTCTTTACACTCAATGTAAAAATAAAGTTTATCTAGATTTCAAAGTTATTTTTAAACTATAATAATATTAAGAGGAAATTTAGGAGGCATATGTTGTGATTTTATAAAGAACTGACCTTCTTAGTAAAGCTACAAATTCCCAAAGTCATACAGAAAAAACTTTGATTATATATAAAGGTAAAACTCCAACATGAAAATCAGTGTTCTGAGGGAAACTATTGTTTGTGGTATACACAATAGAAAATAGGATCCATTTCAGGATACGGAAAAAGTCCCTGTGAATATATAGTCACCTATGGTGAGAGACTGTACAGACTAAACAGCCAGCCTGTAAGTATCAATAAAAATAGAACTCTAACTCACAACCTGCGACAGTCAGCCCCCAAATTCAATTACTCTTGTGGCAACTGGCCCCAGATAACCAAGAGTTGATTATTAATTGACATCTTCCCTAATTTACCCCCATTTCCATCTTCAGACCAACTGGAGAAAGCCAGATATTCATCCTTAACCAATCATATTGGATGTCCTGCTTCTACAGCCTCCTCATGCCAAAAGCCTCCAGTCAGCGCATACCTTCAGCCTTCCCTTCTTCCACTGTTTTCCCTTGCCTGTGCTTGACTCTGAGTATCTGCCAAACACAAGTGATGGTGGCTAACTCCCTTGCTATAGTAAGCCCTGAAGCAATAGACTTTGTTTGATCTCATTTGGGTGGTCTTCATTTATTTCCGCAACGGAAACTCTATCCACCCGTTTTCCATGTATGTGAATTTATAGAGAAAGCATTATAAAAGCATATTTCTGATTGCACTTTGGTTGTGGTTTTGGTCACTCCAGTGGATTTTATCAGGAACGTTAATAAAAGCGAAGTTAACCCAAACTGTGAATTAGGCTACAGGGGGAGATCTCATTGTTTATGTGTGTGATCCAGGTGTATAATAAGCCCACTGGCATTTAAATGGCTCAGCACACTCACTTCTGCTGTCATTTTATACTCTCTAAAGCAGATAAGGAGCAGATAGTGTCGATATTAAAAATAAATACCTTAGGAAGAGCTAATCATGACAAGGTCAGGGAAAGCTGTATTTAACCTGTTTCCACTTTTTATTTGGCTGGGTTGGGATGAGTCTGGTATGTTTTCAAAGTATGCCAGATTATAACCCTCCCTGGATGGGAGCAGTCATAAAGGAACTAAAACCATCCAGAGACCAAAGGCCTGTGTGACTTTCCCTCAAAATACAGTTGCAGAGGACAGGAAGCAGAGTCAGGCCCACAGGAGAGAGGGACTCAGGCCTGGAGAATCCTTATTTATGCTCCAAACCACATCATTTAGGGAATGCAGCTCATGACGGCACAGTGAGTCCACAATCAGTAAGGATGTTTTGTTGGTGATGATTTTAAGTCATTTATTTCTGCTAGGGTTCTCACAGCTCTAAAGTGGCCCAGGCTATTTTTGTTTATTGAAAAAAGGAGAAGTGCCAAAACAGGGATGAAGTATTGTGTTAGTATTTTAAGTGTTCAGTCTTCACTGTGTACCTCTGTGGCTGCCTGAATAACCCAGTTTGGAGGTAATGTTTGTGTGCAAGGCCTGAGCCCAAGGTGCAGCAGAAAGTTATAGGCTTTTGAAGGTGAGGGTCCATCCTTGGAAGATGGGGTAGGATATGAGACTGTGTTTAGAAGTTATTTCTTTTCTGCATTTTGTTCTCACTAGGGTAGATTTTCCAGTTTTTAAGGATGTGAAGTAAAGTGAAAGTCTCTCAGTTGTGTCTGACTCTGCGACCCCAAGGACTGTAGCCCACCAGGCTCTCTGTCCACGGGATTTCCCAGGCAAGAGTACTGGAGTGGGTAGCCATTTCCTTCTCCAGGGCATCTTCCCAGCCCAGGGATTGAACCAGGGTCTCCTGCACTGCGGGCAGATTCTTTACCATCTGAGCTACCAGGGAAGCCTTGGTGAGTGAAGGATGAGTTAACCTTAATTAACTGATGTACATTCACATTTTTGTGTGAATTTTATTTTATCCCGCAGTGTCTATGCTTTCTCCCATCCATTATCCACAACTGACATCACCTTTTAGGCTGTCCATATCATCTTCCTAAGCAAGCTAGGAAATTGGATGTTCTTTCTGACACACCCTTCAATCTTATACTTAAAAAAACAAAAAATCCTGTTAGACTATCATAGTCAAAGTTTAAGTTGTTCAAACTTTATTGCCATTTAATGTCTTGAAGCAAATTCTATTCAGTTCATATAATTTATTCTGAGAAGTAGAAATGTTAGATAACCTATTCTAATTCCAAAAAAATTAACACAGATGTCAGTGACAAACTTCTAGGAAATGACTATAAATTCTTGGAAGGCAAACTCAAAGTAACTGGTCTCCCACAGAATCTCGATGAATTTCAGCTACTAATTGTTATTAAAGATGTTCTCCTATATCAAGACGTTATAGTCTAGTGAATGATAACCAAGTAGCAAAAGCATTAAAAAACAGATTACAAAATAGTGTAGGAAAGAACTTTCAGGACCTTTGCAAGTAAAGGTGACTAGGAGAACTTACAGAATAATTTCCAGAAGCCCAGAGAGTTTTAATCTTCTCTTTGTAATGTGTTTACAAATATATAAATATTTAGTAATTTAATTATAGTAATTTATGCCTTGACTCTTAATTTTCCTGAATAACTGAGGATTCTATCTAAAAGGAGAAATTTCCTTGAAGTTACTTGTAGCTAAAAGTATATTGATAGAACTTGGGGTTTTTGTTTTTGTTTTTGTTTTTCAACCTGAGAGATGTTTCTGGTTTATATTAATGCACATTTATTAGTGGTCAAAGAATGATTTCTCTAAGATGAATATAGACAGAAATTCTAAAATGTGTTCACTCGACTTCCCTCCAGCACAGACAAGACCCAAATTTACTGCTGGAACTTCTCTGTCAGGGACTTTTCCATATCCCATGTTTCCCAGAGAAAACAAGGCCCTTTCCCTGGGAGCAGATCTGAGGACAGTGGGCTCATATAAAAATATCACTCATGTTTATATCCTCCACATAAATATCCTTCAAACAGAGGAGAAATACTAACTCCCAAGCATTGAAGTAATCATCATTTTAATTCCTTTGTGAAACAATATATTTTCCGACTCTAAATCCATGTTTCTCCTCAGATACATTTGTTGTTGTTGTTCAGACACTAAGTCATGTCCAACTCTTTAGTTGTATCATAGAAAGAGAAGCATTGTGGGATGAATTACATTCGCTCAAAATTCTTATGTGGAAGGCCTAATCTCTTAGAATATGACTATATTTGGAAATAAGATCTTTCAAGAGGTAATTACATGAAAATGAGATCATTAGGGTGGATCCTAATCCATATGACTAGAGGCCTTTTAAAGGTTAGGACACACACATTACAGAGGAAAGACCATGAGAAGACATAGAAAGGAGAAGACAGTTGTCTGCAAGTCAAGAAGAGGAGCCTCAGAAAATATCAACCCTGCCAACACCTTGATCTTAAACTTCCAGCCTCTAGAATTAGGAGAGAGCAAATTTCTGTTGTTTAAGCCACCCAGTCTGTGGTGTTTGTTATGACAGGCCTAGAAAACAAATCTAGAGGACAAAACCTAGATTCATGGCCCAGCTCTGGACAAGTGACTTAAAACCTGAAAATATTCTCAGAATAGACAAAACATTTGTATTAAAACATCAGCTTTATGGTTTTACATTCTGTCTCTACATGGCTGACTCTAAATGTCTATCTCCTGCATTTTCTCCAAATCCACATTCATAATCATCTATACCTCAGATCTCTACTAGGAGATCTAGTGGGTACCCCAGACTTAATATATGCAAAATAGAACTTTTGGTATTCCCCACAAAAAATGAATGCCCCTCGGTAAGTGGAATCCCTAGCATTCTAGTGGCTCGGGTCAAAATCTTGGAGTTAATGCCTGATTCCTCTTTTTCTGATGTCCCACATCAAACAAATCATGTTTTGTCAGCTCTCCCTTCAAAGCATATCCCAGTCCATGAATTGAGAGACATATCAATGGAATTGAATATTAAATACAGAAATTGATTAGCTTTAAAAGATTGTGAACAAAATCAAAAGATATATGACAAACTGTGAGACAATATTTGCAGCATATTATCACTAAAGAGTTAATATCCCTAAGAGACAATGAGTTATTTTTGAGAGAAAAAAACCCTATTAAAAAATAGGCAAGAGATGTGAACAGATGATTCACAAAAAGAATGTAAAAATGTATCTTGAACATATAAAAAGATATTCCATTTCATAATAAGTAGACTGCATACTAAAAGTACACTGAGATAGCATTTCTTAGTGTTACACTTCATGGGTTCATAAAGAGTCAGACACAACTGAACAACAGCTCATCAGATGAGCAAAAATTCAAAAACATGACAATACAACCTCTTGGTGAGGCTGTGGAGAATCAGGTGATCTCATGTACTGCTGGTTAGAATGTAAAATGGTATCATCCCTATGGGGTCAACTTGGCATTAACTAAAAAATTACATGTGGATTTCTTGTTAATCCAGCAGTCCCACTTGTAGCAATTTATCCTGAAGATACACATGCATCAATACAAAAATACATATGCATAAGGTTGTTCATTTTCAGGATTGCTTTAACTGTAAAATATTGGAAACTTCCTAAATGTTCAAGCACAGAAGATTAGTTGGA
>SJYV01051337.1:3450397-3462441 GCA_006410875.1 Neotragus pygmaeus | reverse complement strand
TTGCTGACACAGTCCTGGGATGCACACTGAGGTCACATAAACCAGTAATCAGCAAGAACAGTATTGACAAAGATGCGCTTGACTCTCCTAACTTCAGAACTGTTATGTCTTGATGGACAACTTCCGAGAAATCAGGTTGATGACTAACACTGATTCAGGAAGAAAAAGTTAAAAAAAAACAAAACTGATTCAGGAGTCTTCATTTATCAGCTGTGTACCCAGACTATGATTTGAAGCTTCAAAATCATTAATTGGAAAAAAAGAAAGAATGGATGAAGGAAAGAAAAAGAAGTCTGTTGTTTTCTAATTATCATCATCATCATTGGGGAAAATAATTGCTAGCATTTGAGATTTAGATACAAATACATTTAGATAGGGACTTCCCAGGTGGCGCTTATCGGTAAAGAACCTGCCTGCCAATGCAGGAGATGTTAGAGATGTGGGCTCCATCCCTGGGTTGGGAAAATTCTTCTGGAAGAGGACATGGCAACCCCATGTATTCTTGCCTGGAGAATTCCATGGACAAGGGAGCCTGGCGGGTATAGTCCACAGGGTCGCAAAGAGTTAGACACGACTGAAGTGACTGGGCACACACACACACTCACATTAAGATACAGAGGGGGAAATTAAGGCATAGAACACTGCCACTGAATGGTCAGGGACTCCATGTTTAGGAAGAGTGTGGACCTCCAGGGAAGCTAGGCAGCCATCCAGACAGAAGTGAACAAGCGCCCATTACTATAGCACTGACTGTTGCGAAGAAGAGCACTCTCCCTTTGGCCTCAGAAAAGAAGTCCTCGGAAGCTTACTTACGCCGTGTTCTGATGCTGCCCCCTAAAAAGAATGATCTCTTTTGAGTCAAAGAGAAGGAAATGCAAATTCTATTGCTAAGAAATGAGATGATACACTTAGCATGTTGACTCTTCATTACCTCATCGGGAAGAGCAAGGCCATCCTAACAGGACTGCAGTGAAGACTGAATCAGATAAGGATTAAGAAGCATTTTCCAAATACCCTGCCTCACAGCCAGTACTCAGCGCATGTGTTTCCTCTGCAAAAGTAATCTACTTAAGGGCAAATGCTTCTTATTAGCTATAACATTATTTAGAGACAAAGCATATCTCAATAAGTAATATTGATGGTTATATAAATCCAGATCTTAAAAACTATGAAGGTGAGGTTTAAAAATTGCTCAGATAAGAATGTTAGATCATCTCTGAACACAGTCTTCACTGTGCTATGGTTGTTGTTCAGTTGCCAGTCATCTCTGACTCTTTGCGATCCCTTGGACTGCAGCAGGCCAGGCCTCCCTGTCCCTCACCATCTCCCAGAGTTTGTCCAAGTTCATGTTCACTGCATCAGTGATGCCATCCAGCCATCTCATCCTCTGATGCCCTCTTCTCCTTCTGCTCTTGATCTTTCCCAGCATCAGGGACTTTTTCAATGAGTCGTCTGTTCACATCAGATGACCAAGACACTGTGCTCTCAGTTCAGTTCAGTTCAGTCGCTCAGTCGTGTCTGACTCTTTGCGACCCCATGAATTGCAGCCCACCAGGCCTCCCTGTCCATCACCAACTCCCGGAATTCACTCAGACTCACGTCCATCAAGTCAGTGATGCCATCCAGCCATCTCATCCTCTGTCATACTGCTGCTGCTGCTGCTGCAGCTAAGTCGCTTCAGTCGTGTCCAACTCTGTGCGACCCCATAGACGGCAGCCCACCAGGCTCCTCTGTCCATGGGATTTTCCAGACAAGAGTGTTGGAGATCCTTTGTCATACTTCCTGCTTAATTAAGATATTGCTGTTGTTAGGTTTTAAGATTGCTTTACTTCCAGGAATAAGATATTTGGCATAAACTTTGTTTTCATAATGTGAGAGATCCTGCCTGGCACACACAGACTCTGAATTTTTAAAAGTCATCCTAGCAAATGCTTCAACCATCGAAACAAACTTGAAATTCTCCAGACTATTAATATCTTAATTCTCTGTGTGTGTGTGTGTTGTTCGGTTATGTCCAGCTCTTTGCAATCTCTTGGACTGCAGCATGCCAGGCTCCCCTGTCCTTCACTATCTCCTGGAGTTTGCGCAAACTCATATCCATTAAGTTGGTGACGCCATCCAACCTCTCGTCCTCTGTTGTCCCCTTCTCCTCCTGCCTTCAATCTTTCCCAGCACCAACATCAACAGAAATGCCACTGGAACCAGTGCTACTATTGTTTTTAATACAGGTCCTAGGCGATGACCTGACCCAGAAATGCAAGCATCTCACAAAGTAGAATCGATGACCACAGATACAGATAGTATGTCACGATGGCTACTGTTTTTAACAGCAACAGGGCTTAACTGTTGTGTACATCTGAGGCTGTGCCTCTGTGTCCACACAAGATTATTAGAATAAACCCAGAGACCAACATATTTACCTGAGGGCACAGGGTTTGTAATGCACGCCATCTCCACCCCAGAGATTCCTCGGTATATTGATCTGGCCTCCTTTCCTCTACTCACTATTGATGCAAACCAAAACTAGAGAATTAAAGATGGGAGGAGCCATGGTGTCCTCCCCATCCCTTCTCTAATAGTTGGAGGTTGGAGACCTGTTTTGGCTGAGGTCACGCAGGGTTTTCCAGCAAGCACTCAAGTCTCCCAGGACTTCTATGCCCATGAGTGAGTTACCTGCTGGGCAGTGAGATCTTCCCAGTCTAGGGCGGGTTCCTCTGTCTTCATGGGACTTTTCCAAGAGGCCCCAAACTTCTCCCTTCTCTGAAGTGGTTATCCTCACCAACACAACCCTATTTCTTAACTCAAAGTGAGTGGCTCTAACTCAGAAAACTGCTTTCAAATTTTAAATATCTTCCATGAAGTTCCAAACTTCCTATTGGGAGATAATTCTCCAAGAGTCTCCTGTGCTTCTTCTTGTCTTACAATCAGAGATACTGACTGTATTGGTTTCAGACCATCTTTTAAATTATTTGTATAGTGAACAACCTTAGAATATTGAGATTGTGTCTTCCTCTAGGCAAAGGGCTGGGTTCTTTACCATAAGAAAAATAGTGTCTCCCTCCCGGGACAAAGTTCCAGCAGGTTTATTGCCCATTATCAAAGATTTAGGTTTCCCAAGCTTGGAGATTTTCCCCCATAATGTGCCCCGTGGCATGTGCAGGGTCGCCTGACCTTCTTCATAGCTGAGAAACTGATGGGAATGCTGATGCATCGTCTATTGCTCTTACTATGAGTAATACTACAGTTTTTGTCTCTGAGTCAGAATTCTGTATCATTTACCAGCATCCATGAAACTTGCTGGCTGACAAGTCAGATAAAATTTCAGACCTTTCATAGTTATTGACTTGACTTTGTCATGACTCAAACTTATCTAAGTTACAAGTGCCTTCATTTGGTTGCATATTTTTGTAGAAATAAGAATAACTTATTTAATGTCAAATTCTAGCCTTGGATTTATTGATTTGGTATTGGATGTAGTATAAATAAGTCTGTTTGATAATTACCCTTCCAAGGGCTTCCTCGGTGTAAATTCTGTAAAGAACCTACCTGCAATGTAGGAGACCTGGGTTTGATCCCTGGGTTGGGAAGATCTGCTGGAGAAGAAATAGCAACCATACAGTATTCTTGCCTGGAGAATTGCACGGACACAGGAGTCTGGTGGGCTGCAGTCCACGGGGTTGCAAAGAGTTGGAAGCACCGGAAGGACTAAGCACATAGCACAGGTCCTTCCAAGGGGGAGGATGAGGGGAAGGGATAGTTAGGGAGTGTGGGATCAACACACACAGATACTATTTTTAAACCTGATAACAAACAAGGACCCACTATACAGCACATGGAACTCTGCTCAATGTTGGGTGGCAGTCTGGATGGGAGGGGAGTTTGGGGGAGAACAGATACATGTTTATGTTTGACTGAGTCCCTTTGCAGTTCACCTGAAACTAACATTATTAATTGGCTATACTCTAATACAAAACAAAAAGTTAAAAATAAAGTCTACCCCGACCGAAATTTTCTTTGAAACTTTCTCCCTCGTCATTTCTAATAGGCTGTTCCCCAAATACTTGTCACCTCCATTACACAAACATATTCACCTCCCTACTAGTTTATATGGAAAAAGCTTGATTTATAGCCTATTTCAGAGACTGAATCATTTTTAGCTTATTGCCTTGTCAAAGTCCCATTGAGGCTGTGAGTATTAAATCCACTTGTTCCCATCTCTAGGGACTTATGTAGTGGAAGCCACCTGGGTAATATTTTCTTCCCAATTAAATTCATTTACTTTATCCGGCATGAAAAATTTTTATTATAAGTAGTCAGAGAACTATATGCTATCAAGACACTCAAGGGACTTACAAAAAGTGTCAAGAAAAAAATGCCTCCTTTGAAAAACATCAGTTGGGGAAGCTTTATGACCCTTTTATATTTTGCCAGCCAGAATTTCTGGCACTTTTCCCATTAACTTATGGAGCCCAAGGCAAGTGGAGCCTGGAGATGCCTAGATCTAATTACTACAGGGTTCAGTTTGTGCCCAATTAACATGAACAGTGTTAAAGGGTGGCCCTCGACTGTACCAAAGTTGCAGAGTCACTGCACTGACCAGCAGTGTACCAGTCCCCAGAGGGAAACATAGTCAGCCATGTGTGAATGGAGCTCTGTTTCTGGGTAGGATTATACATTGTCCCCGTGTTTTCATTGTGAACACAGAACTGGATAATGGCAGCAGTCTTTGTGCAAAGGGTAGGTTATAAAATTGGACTTTAGTTTCAATCTTCCAGGTAACTGAGGCAAAAGTAGATCTAACTTATCCAGTTATGATAGAGTAGACGGAGCAAAATTATCTCAGGAAAACAAATCATTGTCTTGTTTTGAAGATTTCCAGGGAAGGAAATCCATCCATCTCTCTCTTTGGGAGCTGGCACTGCCTTATATAAGCAATCAAACTATCTTCTGTCTATTCATTAATTTTCTAGTAACAAACACATCGTAGTGACATGTTTGTGACATTAAAACTGGTTCACCAAAAAGCATTTCATCACATCCCCCAAATAAATGAAGGGGCTTCCCAGTGGTGCATTGGTAAAGAATCCTCCTGCAGTGCAGGAGACCCAGGTCATATCCCTGGATCAGGAAGATCCCTGGAGAAGGAAATGGCAACCAATGCCAGTATTGTTGCCTGGGAAACCCCATGGACAGAGGAGACTAGCAAGCTACAGTCTATGGGGTCACAGAGTTGGACACATGATAACACAGGTACAAATGAAATGAAATGTTAAATATTAAATCCAATTACCATCAAACAGAAGTAGTTTTGCCTGAGGCAAATGCAGACCAGTTATCCATTTACACTTCCTTGACTTAACCATTCTTTACATGATCCTGTACAAGACTACTATACTAAAAGGAGGTTTTTATTTTTGTGTGAGTCACTGGTGCATAACTTTTCTTCCCTCCCTAGCTCAATCTTGCAAAAGTCTGGAAAAAATATTCATTAATAATTTTATTAATCAATAAATATCTATCCAATGCACACGGTGAGCTGAATTATGGGGGCAAATGATGAACCATATTGAAATGATTGCTGCACTCAGGCAGTAGGCAGTCTTACAGAATAACAATTGTCAGTGACTGAGCCCCTGTTTGGTGCCTCATTGGGTACCATGTTTACATCCCAGGCATTGAGGAAAGCTATCTGTCATCACCCCCATTTTATAGGTGGAAAAACTGAGGCCCTGAATTTACACGACCTCTCTAAGATTTCCCAGCTATTAAATATCAAAGCCTGGCTTTGAATTCTATTCTGTCTGTCTCAGTAGGTGCTATTAAATACTTCCAATAAGTAATGAGTAGCTTACTAATATTTAGTTTATATGCTATTTCATCTGATGAGTCACTACTCATCACTGATATATTTCACAGACATTTAATATACAACATCTTCTACTAGTGATTATTAAGTAATGATGATGACTGAGATGTTTGCTTTTAGATGTCAAGTTGTCTAGTCCATGGAATGCCCAGATATTTGGTTAAATATTATTCCAGGTGTTTTGGTGAGGGCATTTGGGGATAAAATTAATATTTAAATCAATAAAATATTGTAAAATTAAGTGAAGCAGATTGCTCTCCCTAATGCGGTAGGCCTCATCCAATCAGTTGAAGGCCTGAATAGAACAAAAAAGTTGACCCTTTTCCAGATAAGAGAGAATATCCCCTGTCTGACTGATTTTAAGACAACAGTGTTTTTCCACCTTTGGACTTGAACTGAAGCATTAGTTCCTCATGCATTTCAAGCCTGTTGTCTTTCAAAACTGGATTACATCATCTGTCATCCTGGTTGTCAAAACTCTGGGCTCAAACTGGAACTACACCACCTTATATAAAGCTGGAGACTCAGGAGCCCTGATGATGTAATTCCAGTCTCAGTACAAAGGCCCAAGAAATAGGATAACTGAGACTGAGGAAGAGTCAATGTTTAAGTCCAAGGCCAAAGGCAAGAATAGTAATATTTTTATGCAGTTCAGTTCAGTCATTCAGTCATATCCAACTCTTTGTGACCCCATGGACTGCAGCATGCCAGGCCTCCCTGTCCATCACCAGCTCCCGGAGTTCACTCAAACTCATGTCCATTGAGTTGGTGATGCCATCCAACCATCTCATCCTCTGTTTTTCCCTTCTTTTCTGCCTTCAATCCTTCCACCTTTAATCCTTCCCACCATTGGGATCTTTTCAAATGAGTCAGCTCTTCACATCAAGTGGCCAAAGTACTGCAGTTTCAACTTCAGAATCAGTCCTTCCAATGAATATTCAGAACTGATTTCCTTCAGGATGAACTGGTTGGCTCTCCTTGCAGTCCAAGGGAATCTCAAGAGTTGTCTCCAACACCACAGTTCAAAAGCATCAATTATTCGGCATTCAGCTTTCTTTGTAGCCCAAATTTCACACCAATACATAACTACTGAAAAAACCATAGCCTTGACTAGATGGACATTTTTTGGCAAAGTAATGTCGCTGCTTTTTAATATGCTGTCTAGGTTGGCCATAACTTTTCTTCCAAGGAGTAAGCTTTTTTTTTTTTTTTTTAATTTCATGGCTGCAATCACCATCTCCAGTAATTTTGGAGCCCAGAAAAATAAAGTCTGACACTGTTTCCCCATCTATTTCCCATGAAGTGATGGGATTGGATGCCATGATCTTAGTTCTCTGAATGTTGAGTTTTAAGCCAACTTTTTCACTCTCCTCTTTCACTTTCAAGGGGCTCTTTAGTTCTTCTTTGCTTTCTGCCATAAAGGTGGTGTCATCTGCATATCTGAGGTTATTGATGTTTCTCCCGGCAATCTTGATTCCAGCTTGTGCTTCTTCCAGCCCAGAGTTTCTCATCATGTATTCTGCATAGAAGTTAAATAAGCAGGGTGACAATATACAGCCTTGATGTACTCCTTTCCTTATTTGGAATCAGTCTGTTGTTCCATGTCTGCTTCTAACTGTTGCTCTTGACCTGCATACAGATTTCTTAAGAGGCAGGTCAGGGGATCTGGTATTCCCACCTCTTTCAGAATTTCCCACAGTTTATTGTGATCCACACAGCCAAAGGCTTTGGCATAATCAATAAAGCAGAAATAGATGTTTTTCTGGTATTCTCTTGCTTTTTCAATGATCCAACAAATGTTAGCAGTTTGATCTCTGGTTCCTCTGCCTTTTCTAAATCCAGCTTGAACATCTGGAAGTTCATGGTCACGTACTGTTGAAGCCTGGCTTAGAGAATTTTGAGCATTACTTTGCTAGCATGTGAGATGAATGCAATTGTGCAGTAGTTTGAACATTCTTTGACATTGCCCTTCTTTGGGATTGGGAAGAAAACTGACTTTTTCAAGTCCTGTGGTCACTACTGAGTTTTCCAGATTTGCTGGCATATTGAGTGCAACACTTTCACAGCATCATCTTTTAGGATTTGCAATAGCTTAACTGGAATTCCTTCACCTCCACCAGCTTTGTTCATAGTGATGCTTCCTAAGGCCCACTTGACTTTACATTCCAGGATGTCTGGCTCTAGGTGAGTGATCACATCATCGAGATTATCTGGGTCATGAAGATCTTTCTTGTATAGTTCTTCTGTGTATTCTTGCCAACTCTTCCTAATATCTTCTGAATCTGCTAGGTTCATACAATTTCTATCCTATATTGAGCCCATCTTTGCATGAAATGTTGACTTGGCATCTCTAATTTTCTTGAAGAGATCTCTAGTCTTTCCCATTCTGTTGTTTTCCTCTGTTTCTTTGCACTGATCCCTGAGGAAGGCTTTCTTATCTCTTCTTGCTATTCTTTGGAACTCTGCATTCCAATGGGTATATCTTTCCTTTTCTCCTTTGCTTTTCACTTCTCTTCTTTTCACAGTTATTTGTAAGGCTTCCTCAGACAGCCACTTTGCTTTTTTGCATTTCTTTTTCTTGGGGAAGGTCTTGATCTCTGTCTCCTGTACAATGTCATGAACTTCTGGCCATAGTTCTTCAGGCACTCTGTCTATCAGATCTAATCCCTTGAATCTATTTCTCAGTTTCACTGTATAATCGTAAGGGATTTGATTTAGGTCATACCTAAATGGTCTAGTGGTTTTCCCTACTTTCTTCAATTTAAGTCTGAATTTGGCAATAAGAAGTTCATGATCTGAGCCACAGTCAGCTCCCAGTCTTGTTTTTGCTGACTGTATAGAGTTTCTCCATCTTAGGCTGCAAATAATATAATCAATCTGATTTTCATGTTGACCATCTGGTGATGTCCATGTGTAGAGTCTTCTCTTGTGTTATTGGAAGAGGGTGTTTGCTATGACCAGTGCGTTCTATTGGCAAAACTCTATTAGACTTTGCCCTGCTTCATTCTGTTGTCCAAGGCCAAAATTGCCTGTTATTCTAGGTATCTCTTGACTTCCTGTTTTTGTATTGCAGCCCCCTATAATGAAAAAGACATATTTTGAGGGTGTTAGTTCTAGGACGTCTTGTAGGTCTTCATAGAACCATTCAACTTCAGTTACTTCAGCATTATTGGTCAGGGCATAGACTTGGATTACTGTGATATTAAATGGTTTGTCTTTGAAACGAACAGAGATCTTTCTGCCATTTTTGAGATTGCATCCAAGTACTGCATTTTGGACTCTTTTGTTGACGATGATGGCTAATCCATTTCTTCTAAGGTATTCCTGCCTACAGCAGTAGATATAATGGTCATCTGAGTTAAATTCACCCATTCCAGTCCATTTTAGCTCGCTGATTCCTACAATGTCAATGTTCACTCTTGCCATCTCCTGTTTTACCACTTCCAATTTGCCTTGATTCATGGACCTGACATTCCAGGTTCCTATGCAATATTGCTCTTTACAGCATTGGACCTTGCTTTCATCACCAGTCACATCCTCAACTGGATGTTGTTTTTGCTTTGTCTCTATCTCTTCATTCTTTCTGGAGTTATATCTCCACTGGTCTCCAGTAGCATATTGGGCACTTACTGACCTGGGGAGTTCATCTTTCAGTGTCCTATCTTTTTGCTTTTTCATACTGTTCATGGGGTTCTCAAGGCAGGAATATTGAAGTGGTTTGCTATGCCCTTCTCTGTCTTTACGACTATATCCTATTGATTCTGCCTTTCTAATATAATGATGAGATAAGCAAGATAAGAATCTATTTGTGCTGGGGTGATGATAACAGTAGTTGATTTGGGCTCATTAGACAAGTAAATTTTTAACCAAAATTTTCAGTTTTTTAACTTCATGCCTCCTGGGAAAAAGTGATTAAGATGCTTACATTTGAGTTCTTGTAACCATCTTTCATCCATTCAACCTTATCTGTTACTAATCTACTCTTTAAAAGACACTTTTGCAAGATCTTTATATATGAGAATCTTTGCCTGCAGGTAGTATGCATTCAACAAAAATAAATAATACATTACACAGAAAAGCAACATCAAATAAGTAGTAGCTGAATAAAACAGTGTATATAGTAGTTGAATTAAAATGTGAAAAAAGAAAAAGAGGCAAGTGATTATATATAAAGAAACAAGAAAGTTTTATTAGTGTAGACATAATTTGAGAACTGGGGTAGGGCCAAATGAAGAACTATGAACATGTAGGAGTGTACACAAGATAAGATAGATTTCTCAGTGACCCCTAGTTCTTTTAAGATGAAACTGTAAAACTCATATTGAAGTCTTCACAAGTTTATGGCTTCTGAAATGATGTATTATAAATTCAAAGGCAAGACAGTTTGCTTTTACCCTGGAAAATAAAGAGAATTGACCTATTTGTCATGCATTCCTTGGTCACAGGAGTTGCACTTTTAAGCTGTCAAAGTCTTTTTTTTTTTTTTTTAATCATCTATAGCTAAGGATTCAAAGAGAAGCATGAGGTATGTACATCTTCATTTCAAGCTTGCATAGCCATTTGCCTGGTCAACACAACCAAAAATGCACAATGTGTGCACGTGCTCTTTCATGTTTGGCTCTTTGCAGACCCCGACGGACTATATCCACCAGGCTTCTCTGTCCACAGGACTTTTCCCGCCAAGAATGCTGGAGTGGGTTGCAATTTCCTCCTCCAGGGGATCTTCCAGACACAGGGATGAAATTCACATCTCCTACAACTTCTGCATTGCAGGGAGATTCTTTACCACTGAGCCATCTGGGAAGCCAAAAGTACACAATGTTTCATTTAATAAACTTATCTTGCCAGAATTTCCAGGAACTTGCCCAGTGACAAAACAAATCTTTTACAATTGCCCCCTTGGCACTTCTTACAATACAGCACCAACTTCATTGTGTGAAAGAGGCAGTTTGAGGCAAACTCTGGATCATTCAATATCTAAGAAGCTTCTTTTCTTAACCTTTTTTTTTAACTTTAAAAATTATTTTTTTATTTTAATTTTTTTAAATGGATTCCTTCCGTTTTTAAAAGCACTAACAAGCAAATGGTTTTTGAAAATTCTCAGCAATTTATAAAATTGCTCATAACCTTTGGAATGTAGGTGCTATCACCATAGATGATTAAACCAATGTGACGTAGAATGCACCCTGAAGGTAATCCTAGTGTTTATTCAATAATGACATTTGTAAACTTCTAGATTTCAAGAACTTTTTTTTTTAAAGATTTGGAGTGTTCAGAAAATGCATTCTACATCACGTTGGTTTAATCACCTATGGTGATAGCACCTACATTCTAAAGGTTATGAGCAATTTTATAAATTGCAGAGAATTTTCAGAAAATTTTCAAAAACCATTTGCTTGTTAGTGCTTTTAATAATGGAAGGAACCCATTCTTTAAAATTTTAAATTAAAAAAATTTTAATTTAAAATTAATTTTAAAAGTTTTTTTTTTTAATTTAAGAAAAGAAGCTTCTTAGATATTGAGTCTTTACCTGCAAAATTGAATTGGCAGAAGAAACTGTTACTAGGATGCAGTGTGATAGATACTAAAATAAAGATATGCACAAAGATCTGTGTTCTGGAAGGCTAAAGTAAGAGCAGGGAGAACAATGGAGTAATAGCCCAGTGGGAAAAAAACAGGGAAGGCTTCTAGAAAGGGTTCAGTTCAGTTCAGTCACTCAGTCATGTCCAGCTCTTTGCAACCCCATGGACCGCAGCATGCCAGGCTTACCTGTCTATCATCAACTCCTGGAGCTTGCTCAAACTCATATTCATTGAGTTGGTGATGCCATCCAACCATCTCATCCTCTCATCTCATCCTCGCGCCCTTCTAATCCTCTGTTACTCCCTTCTCCCCCTGCCTTCAGTCTTGCCCAACATACGGGTCTTTTCCAATGAGTCACTTCTCTGCATCAGATGGTCAAAGTATTGGAGCTTCAGCTTGAGCATCAGTTCTTCCAATGAATATTCAGGACTGATCTCCTTTACGTTCGACTGGTTGGATCTCCTTGCAGTCCAGGGGACTCTCAAGAGTCTTCTCCAACACCACAGTTCAAAAGCATCAGCTCTTCAGCGCTCAGCTTTCTTTATGGTCCAAATCTCACATCCATACATGACTACTGGAAAAACCATAGCTTTGA
>SJYV01051337.1:3365714-3442418 GCA_006410875.1 Neotragus pygmaeus | reverse complement strand
AACACCACGGTTCAAAAGCATCAATTCTTCGGCACTCAGCCTTCTTCACAGTCCAACTCTCACATCCATACATGACCACTGGAAAAACCATAGCCTTGACTAGACGGATGTTAGTGGGCAAAATAATGTCTCTGCTTTTGAATATGCTATCTAGATTGGTTCATAACTTTTCTTCCCAGGAGTAAGCGTCTTTTAATTTCGTGGCTGCAGTCACCATCTGCAGTGATTTTGGAGCCCCCCAAAATAAAGTCTGACACTGTTTCCACTGTTTCCCCATCTATTTCCCATGAAGTGATGGGACTGGATGCCATGATCTTCTTTTTCTGAATGTTGCATGAAATTCTCCAGGCAAGAATACCAGAGTGAGTTACCATGCCCTCCTCCAGGGGATCTTCCCTACCCAGGGGTCGAACTGAGGTCTTCTACATTGCTGGCAGATTCTTTACCATCTGAGCCACCAGGGGAGCCTAAATAAAGTGTAAGAATTATTATTTTAATAATAATAAGGAAAAGTAGAAGCTGAGTCAGGCAGAACCATTCAAGATGCAATTGACTCTGTCTGCTTCTAAAGTCCTGACACTTGTCCATCTCACATTGTTGGCAACACAGAATCCATGGCTGCACTGTGGATTTTTCCAGCATGCACTGCTGGGAGTGAGATTTCAAGGCATTCTCCTCAATTCATCCAAGAGCTTCTTTGGAGGGAGAGGGGTGGGTGCTGGGGGAGAACAGACTGGGGGATTGGGAGGGATCACTTTATTCTCCTTGGCATCTCCAGCTCCCCACTGTTTGTAACAAACAAAGTTGGTTGGTAGTCTTAGAAACTCCATGGGGTTTTTTTTGTTTGTTTGTTTTTGTAGAAGTTTACCAAGATGAGATCATTTTTATTCTACCACTATAACTTTTGTTTGAGAAAAACACTAGCAAGTATCTCCTTCCAGAAACCTTGCAAATCAATCTGTGGTGTCGCCGAGGCCCTGTAGCCATCTGTTACGCAGATACAAGAGTTGTTTATTCATACTTTCCCATTCATCTGTCTTGTGTTTCTTCTTGTCCATGTCTCACTTAAGGTAAACAAAAACCTGTCAGAGTGTGACAGAAGCCAAGACCTGAATCTGTCTGTGCCCAAAAGGAGAGTATCTGTCAGGGGAGGGAGGGAGCACAGAGGGTGCTGGGCTTAGTCACTCAGTCATGTCTGACTCTTTGTGACCCTATAGACTGTAGCCCATCAGGCTCCTCTGTTCATGGAATTCTCCAGGTGAGAATGCAGAAGCCGGTTTCTATGCCCTCCTCCAGGGGATCTTCCAGACCCAGGGATCAAATCCAAGTCTCCCACATTGCAGGCAGATTCTTTACTGTCTGAGCCACCAGGGAAGCCCAGCACAGAGGGTGAAGCCAAGAAAACACCCTTCTTACTCTTCCAAGTCAGAAGGTCATTTAAAATTTCTGATTACATAGTCCTCCATGTCTGACCTTCAAAGTGCCCTTTGGAAGGCAAAAAAACATTAGGAGTGTCATGCAAAGATTTCCAACACTATGCTACATTTTCTATTATTTAAAAAATTGCTGCAAAAAGGTTTGCTTCTCTAATTCAGAGAATGAGTTCATGGAAATGCATAGGAGACCTACGTCCCATCCCTAGGTTGGGAAGATCCCCTGGAGACAGAAATGGAAAACCACTCCAGTATTCTTGCCTGGAGAATTCCATGGACAGAGGAGCCTGGTGGGCTACATACAGTTCATGAGGTCACAAAGAGTGGGACATGACTATGCGACTAACACTTTCACTTCACTTTTACCTAGGCAAAAAGTTTTGCTTCTCCAATTCAGAGAACGAGTTCATGGAAATGCATAGGTTTTCTAATAAAAGAAATTATCTTATCAATCCAGAAACCCTGGAGAAGATATTCTTAGTAATTTTCACCATCTTTTCCTAATGATAATTTGAATCTATTCCCTCCAGTTAAATATCATTAGTGACAGAATAGCCAAAGCAAATTGAGTTAATCAAAGTAAAATTAATTATTCCACATACCTTAAAAATTTAGAACTTCTGTGATGGCCCAGAAGGTAGAGAAGCTGCCTACAATGTAAGAGACCTGGGTTCGATCCCTGGGTCAGGAAGATCCCCTAGACAAGGGGATGGCAACATGCGCAGTATTCTTGCCTAGGAAATGCCATGGACAGAGGAGCTTGGCAGGTTACAGAGTCAGATATGACTGAGCAACTAACACTTTCACTTTTTCAAAAAATTTAGAAGTAGGACTGAATTCAGGAAAGGCTTGATCAGGACTTAAGTAAAATTACTATGTTATGACTTCTTTCTCCTTTCACCCTTGCTGCCCTCTGCATGCATCTCATTCTTATGTGTCTCATACATTAGCCAGATGCACTCTGCAGAGGAAGAGGATGGCCCCTTTTCCATCCAGAAGACTCAGCAAATATCTGACTTTACATACATTCATTAACTCTGATGGTGACATATTCATTCTCCAACCAACCACTGCGGCCAGAGGAAGCCAAGTCTCTGACTGACAAAGGCTGAATCACTCACAGCTTCTAGAGATCAAGCTGGGGGTGGAGAGGTAAGGCTATCTGCTGGAACTACTAGTGCTGCTGCTGCTGCTGCTACGTCGCTTTAGTCGTGCCCGGCTCTGTGCGACCCCAGAGACGGCAGCCCACCAGGCTCCCCCGTCCCTGGGATTCTCCAGGTAAGAACACTGGAGTGGGTTGCCATTTCCTTCTACCACTAGTAGATCCCCAGGAAAAAAAACAACAAAAAAAAAACTCTGGAGCTATGGTACTGGAGAAGACACTGGAGAGTCCCTTGACAGCAAGGAGATCAAATCAGTCAATCCTAAAGGAAATCAACCCTGAATATTCATTGAAAAGACTGATACTGAGGCTGAAAGAAATAAATTTCTATTTTTTAAGCACCCCTAGTCTGTGGTTCTTTGTTATCAGCAGCTCTACTTAATTCATCCAAGACAATAGAGCAATGGTGCAGCTTTTGAAGAATGCAAACATATACAGTCTTGTGGGATGGCAAGATATAGAGGGTCATCTGGAAGAATCAGAGAGCTGAGCTGACAGCCAGCAAGGAAATGGGGCTTTAAGAAAATGGCTTTTGCCAACAACCGGAATATGGGCTTCCCAGGTGGTGCAGGGGTAAGGAACCCACCTGCTAATGCAGGAGACATCAGAGATGAGGGTTTAATCCCTGGGTGAGGAAGATCCCCTGGAGGAGGACATGGCAACCCACTTCAGTATTCTTGCCTGGAGAATCCCATGGACAGAGGNACAACCGGAATATGGGCTTCCCAGGTGGTGCAGGGGTAAGGAACCCACCTGCTAATGCAGGAGACATCAGAGATGAGGGTTTAATCCCTGGGTGAGGAAGATCCCCTGGAGGAGGACATGGCAACCCACTTCAGTATTCTTGCCTGGAGAATCCCATGGACAGAGGAGTTTGGCAGGCTACAGCCTATGAGGTCACAGAGTCAGACATGACTGAAGCGACTTAGCAAGCACACAACAACCTGAATAAGCTGCAAGTGAGTTCCTCCCCAGAGCATTCAGAAAGGAACCCAGCCCTGCCAGCACCTACTGTTAGCCTTAGGAAACTCTAAGCAGACCAGGCCCCTGGGATGCTCTCTGTCAGACTTCTGGCATAACTGGGAGATAAGAGCTAGATGTTTGAAAATATTATGTTTGGGCTAATTTGTTATGACAGCAATGAAAAATGACTCTCCCTCCATCTCTCATCACCACCTGCTTTTCCTCTGCACACCATGCACCCTCCTGTATGGCTCCCAGAAACAGATGTTCTCTCTAGTGTCTTGGGTTTGATTGCTTTGCCTGGAATGTTCTTTCCTTTGTTTCTGTTCTTTCCAAGGTGCGGCTTCTAATCTTCACCTCTTACTGCACATGCTCAGGGAGTCCTGACTTTTCAGGGTTTCATCTAGGCATCGCTTACTCCAGCACTGCGTGGTGCTCATGTAGGAGCATGTAGTCCCCTGTTTACTTGTTCAGCTGTCCCTTGAGAATAAGGGGTGAGGCAAATTGGTTCAAGACGGGGCAGTAGAAGGACACACTCTCATTTCTCCTGCCAGAGCAGCAAAATCACAACTAGCTGTTGAAAAACTATAGACAGGAAGACAATGGGACTCACACACACACACACAAAGATACCACACATTCAAGACAAAGGAGAAGCCACATCAAAACAGCAGGAGCACAATTACGATAAAATCAAATCCTTTACTGGACAGGTGAGTGACTCACAAACTGGAGAACAATTATACCAGAGCAGTTCTCACACTGTTGTGAAGTTTCTAGGCCCCACATCAGGCTCCCCAGCCTGAGGATCTGGCCAAGGGACTGGGAATCCCCAGAGAANTAAAATCAAATCCTTTACTGGACAGGTGAGTGACTCACAAACTGGAGAACAATTATACCAGAGCAGTTCTCACACTGTTGTGAAGTTTCTAGGCCCCACATCAGGCTCCCCAGCCTGAGGATCTGGCCAAGGGACTGGGAATCCCCAGAGAATCTGATTTTGAAAACCAGTGGGATTTGATTACGGAGCTTCCATAGGACTCGGGGAAACAGAGAACGAGGGGTGAAATTAATTGAACAAGGAGGCCATCAGACGGAAGCGGTCGAATGCTATGTCAGCTTATTTAGGTGAATTCAGAATCTAATCCTGCGCCTGCCTCAAGGTTACAAAATCAAACCCCAAGGTCACTCAGTCAAAAGCAGCCGACTTGGATTGTAGCTTTAGCTGATCAATAATTTCCTTACTTTGCTTCTGTCTTCTCTCTGTAACGTTTCCCAGCTCCTGTCCTTGGAACATTCTGGAACACTTTCTGTTCATCACTGTCTATTGAAATCAATTTTTGCTCAATAAACTCTTAAATGGAAAAGACCATGATGCTGAGAAAGATTGAGGGCGAGAGGAGAAGGTGGCGACAGAGGATGAGATGGTTAGATGGCATCACTGACTCAATAAATATGAATTTTGAGCAAACTCCAGGAGACAGTGAAAAACAGGGAAGCCTGGTGTGCTGCGGTCCATGGGGTCTCAAAGCGCTGGACATGGCTTAGCAGCTAAACAACAACAACTGTTTATCTTTTGACAAAGGACACTATCTTATTCATCTTTTCATCTCCAGTATCAGTCTGTACAGAAGGTGAGCAGTAAATGGGTAGAACTGATGGATCCAGACAAATAAAACTAGTCAACAGCTTTCATTACAGGGCTGAACCTAAAAAAGATGAAGGCCGGAAACAGAGCTCTAGGGGCCCCTGAAGTGTACAGACAGTACAGCTCACCCAGCACGGGGGTGGGGGGATAAGATCTCCGAAAATATATTGAAAAATGTTTTCAAAAATATTTTCAGTCCCTGCAAATTCCTTTATTCTAAGATTCCCTTACCACGTAATAAGTCATTCATTTCTTCAGGAGAGGGAAAATATGGCCTAGAACAAACTACACTGCCTTGACTCTGAATTTCTTATTAGACTTCTTTTCTTTTTTTTTTTCCCAGTGAGACAATAGAATTGAAATCTGGGCTCTGGAGAGAGGAAAGGGGATTTTCTATATTTCAAAGGCTTTTCATATTAGGAATCTTTCAAGTCTATTGCTGCTAAGTCACTTCCAGTCGTGTCTGACTCTCCATGACCCCATAGATGGCAGCCCACCAGGCTCCACCATCCCTAGAATTCTCCAGGCAAGAACATTGGAGTGGGTTGCCATTTCCTTCTCCAATGCATGAAAATGAAAAGTGAAAGTGAAGTCGCTCAGTTGTCTTCGACTCTTAATGACCCCATGGACTGCAGCCTACCAGGCTCCTCCATCCATGGGATTTTCCAGGAAAGAGTACTGGAGTGGGTTGCCATTGCCTTCTCCGTTCAAGCCGGAGCATACACTTTTAACATAAGCTGCAGTGTAGCCAATAGAGACATTTTAATAACCTGCCTAATGTCTAAATCCAGTAATTTACAAGAAGGGAATTTCAACCCAAAGGTAGGTGAACTCCAAACCCATACTTTCTCCTGCTAGAGCATTTTGCATCAAAAGAATTAACTGCTTTTGAAAATAATAATTTCCCTGTAATTGGCCATATGCAAACAAGGGTTCATGACCTCCTGGCTTCAGTGATGCAGAGCAGATTCTGATATAAACAGGTGGCTTGGTAGGTAAACTTTCAAGTGAGATCTGACCCTTAGGACTCCAGAAAGCTATGAAAATGTTGGTTTTCTTATTTAAAAATTAGTTGCAAATGTTGTATCTGTCTCATAGTTTAAAATAAAATCTAAAGCTGAACCACTCTGAATAATTCAATCACACATGCATGCTTACATGCTAAGTCGCTTCAGTTCAGTTCAGTTCAGTCTCTCAGTCGTGTCTGATTCTTTGCAACCCCATGGACTGAAGCACACCAGGCTTCCCTGTCCATCACCAACTCCCAGAGCTTGCTCAAACTCACCTCCATCAAGTCGGTGATGCCATCCAATCATCTCATCCTCTGTTGTCCGCTTCTTCTCCTACCTTCAATCTTCCCAAGCATCAGGGTCTTTTCCAGTGAGTCAGTTCTTATATCAGATGGCCAAAGTATTAGGGCTTCAGCTGGAGCATCAGTCCTTCCAATGAATATTCAGGACTGATTTCCTTTAAGATTGCCTGGTTTGATCTCCTTGTTGTCCAAGGGACTCTCAAGAGTCTTCTCCAACACTACAGTTCAAAAGCATCAACTCTTCAGCACTCAGCTTTCTTTATGGTCCAACTCTCACATCCATACATGACTACTGGAAAAACCATAGCTTTGACTAGATGAACCCTTGTTGGCAAAGTAACGTCTCTGCTTTTTAATATGCTGTCTAGGTTGGTCATAGCTTTTCTTTCAAGGAGCAAGTGTCTTTTAATTTCATGGCTGCAGTCATCATCTCCAGTGATTTTGGAGCCCCCAAAAATAAAGTCTCTCACCACTTCCATTGTTTCCCCATCTATTTGCCATATAGTTATGGGACCAAATCCCATGATCTTCGTTTTTTTGAATGTTGAATTTTAAGCCAACTTTTTCACTCTCCTCTTTCACTTTCATCAAGAGGCTCTTCAGTTCTTCTTCACTTTCTGCCGAGGGTGGTGTCATCTGCATATCTGAGGTTATTGATATTTCTCCCTGCAATCTTGATTCCAACAGCATTTTGCATGATAAGAGTACATAAATAAGCAAGGTGACAATATACAGCGCTGACGTACTCTTTTCCCAGTTTGGAAACTGTCCGTTGTTCCATGTTTACTTCTAACTGTTGCTTCTTGACCTGCATGCAGATTTCTCAGGAGGCAGATAAGGTGGTCTGGTATTCCAATCTCTTAAGAATTTTCCACAGTTTGCTGCGATTCACACAGAGAAAGGCATTACTGTAGTTAGTGAAGCAGAAGTAGATATTTTTCTGGAATTCTCTTGCTTTTTCTATCATGCAATAAATGCTGGAAATTTGATCTCTGGTTCTTCTACCTTTTCCAAATCCAGCTTGAACATATGGAAGTTCTTGGTTCACACACTGTTGAAGTCTAGCTTCAGTTGTGTCCAACTCTTTGTGACCCTATGGACTGTAGCCCACCAGGCTGCTCTGTCCATGGGGATTCTCCAGGCAAGCACACTGGGATGAGTTGCCATGCCCTCCTCCAGGGAATCTTCCCAACACAGATATCAAACCCACGTCTCTTACATTTCCTGCATTGGCAAGTGGGTTCTTTACTACTACTACCTGGGAAGCCAAATCCACTCAACTAACTGGAAAAATTATATTAGGAATATGAATTTTTTTGATTGAAGAGTAGCAATTTAGTTCAAAGCAAGAAATGTTTTATGTGATTACTCCTTCCTCATAGAAAAAATGAAATGTGAACATAGAAATGCCATATGCATTGGAATTCAAAATGGGTACTTAAATATGTAATATAAATATTTATGTTGTGAAATAGCCATGATCAGCATGACAAATACAAGCAGAAAAGTAGTATGTGAGGTGTTATTTTGTTTTTATTTGAAGTTATTTCTCATTATATAGAATATAAAAGCCTGAAGGTAGGTGCATGCATGCCTACAATATATGCTTAGCTCAAGTATGGTTGTTTTAAAAAAGTGGGAGTAGATTGGGAAATGGAAAAAATTAGGCATATAATTCATAGATAGATATAAGGATCAGTTCAGTTCAGTTCAGTTCAGTCGCTCAGTCGTGTCCGACTCTTTGCGACCCCATGAATTGCAGCATGCCAGGCCTCCCTGTCCATCACCAACTCCCAGAGTTCACTCAAACTCACATTCATCGAGTTAGTGATGCCATCCAGCCATCTCATCTTCTGTCATCCCCTTCTTCTCCTGCCCCCAATCCCTCCCAGCATCAGGGTCTTTTCCAATGAGTCAACTCTTCGCATGAGGTGGCCAAAGTACTGGAGTTTCAGCTTTAGCATCAGTCCTTCTAAAGAAATCCCAGGACTGATGTCCTTCAGAATGGACTGGTTGGATCTCCTTGCAGTCCAAGGGACTCTCAAGAGTCTTCTCCAACACCACAGTTCAAAAGCATCATATCACCGATTTTTTTAAGGTTTTGGCCATGAGCTATTGACGCCCTAATTTATTTAACTAAAAATACATGTCATTAGCTTATATAGCTAGCAGATTTCTAGAAAAAGTGAGAGTCCTGATAAACGTCTCCCACACTCTAGAGCTGCAAACTCTGACAGCAGTGCTTCTGTGATCTCGCCCCAGGCCCACTCCAAAGCTACGGGATCTCTAATCTTTCTTGTCAAAGATCCTCCAAGTTTCACAGGGAGAAGATCCTGGTGATTGCTGGACTGTGTCTTTGGTCTCAGCTACTCAACATGAGTTCAGCAAGTACTTTCCATGAAAATGAAAATCAAGGGAAGGCAGGAAGTCCTGTCCACAAGACCCCAGGGCCCAGGGATGCAGATGAAAACTTAAGTTTGTTTCCGTCTGGGCCGGGTGTGTTCAAGGCCTTGGGCAAGCTACTTGAATAAATAAGATGGAGATTCGAGGCTTGGAGCAAAACAGAGGAATCAAACGGGGTGCCCAAGGAGAAGGTAATCTGACCAGGGGAGGGTGGTGCTTTCTCTCTTTTAGGCAAGAAAACCTGAGGGCATTCAACTCAGTAAGGACACATCAGGAGGAAAGCAAAGAGTTGGAACCCGTGGCAGGAAGAGACTGCGGTAAAAAGAAACAGTCCAGAAGATTAGGGAGTACTTCCAGCAGGGATGCTCATGATCCAGGAGGCGAGGGGAGGGGAGGTGAGCAGAGGGATGTCAAGGAGGATAAGAAGAGAGAATGCTAAGCTTCCATCTTCTTGAAAGATGTGGATAGGGAGCTTGATAGCTCTGGAAATGCAATTATTCTTACTAATAAGAAAAGCTATTTCAGATGATGTCCAGGAAGTCAAAGATAAAATATTCAAAGGCAATCAAATATACCACCATAATACTCAGTTAACCTATCATTACTTAAAGTTGTCAGTGCTAGCCCATAATGAACATTATTTTCTATCTCAGAGAAATACCTGTCAGTGTACTGAGGGCAAGGGGAAAACCCTTAATCATGCTTTCCTTTGTCCTGGCTGAAACTGTTTTCCACTTGCTCCCTTGCTCTTCTGATTTATTTCAGAGATAATGTGAGCTATTTCGCCATGACAACGGGAAGCATTCAGTGTGGTTGTCTCTTTGGGATCACCTGATAGTAGACAGTGGTTTCAGAGCACCTGAGCTTGCCTGCCGGCCCCTGGTACAGACAGCAGAGGGGCCCATGTGGTCATGACATGGTTTGTCCTGAGAACCAGGAAGAGATGCCACACTTGTGAATCATTTTCAACAATAATGAATGAAATGACCCATCTATTCCAGTACTGTCAAAAAAGAGTCGTCTTACTTTTTCACCCAAACCATCTTCCTCTCTTTTGTAAGTCTCTCAGTTCAGTTCAGTTCAGTCATTCAGTCATGTCCAACTCTTTGTGACCCCATGGACTGCAGCATACCAGGTTTCCCTGTCCATCACCAACTCCCAGAGCTTGCTCAAACTCATGTCTATCAAGTTGATGAAGCCATCCAATCATATCATCCCCTGTAATCCCCTTCTCCTCCTGCCTTCAATCTTCCCCAGCATCAAGATCTTTTCCAATGAGTCATTTCTTCACATCAGGTGGCCAAAGTATTGGAGCTTTAGTTTAGCATCAGTCCTTCCAACAAATACTCTGGACTGATTTCCTGTCTATAAAACAGGTAAAAAAAAAATTAGTACAAACAGGTATATGTCCTTTTAGTTAGATTTATTTTTTTATAAAGAAAAATACTTAATCACTCCTTGACCATCTCTACAACTAATTCATCCATAATGTTTCTGAAAGAGAACATCCTGAAAAGCTGCCTTGAGAAGGGATCTTGAAATGAGTTTGTGTGTTAGTCATTCAGTCATGTCTGATTCTTTGTGAGCCCATGGGCTGTAGATCGCCAGGCTCCTCTGTCCATGGGATTCTCCAGGCAAGAATACTGGAGTGGGTTGCCATTCCCTTCTCCAGGGACCTTCCTTACCCAGGGAACTAACACAGGTCTTCCACATTGCAGGCGGATTCTTTACCATCTGAGCTACCAGGGAATAAGGAGAGAATAGGGTAAGTGGGGGAGAAGGCAATGGCACCCCACTCCAGTGCTCTTGCTTGGAAAATCACATGGATGGAGAAGCCTGGTAGGCTGTAGTCCATGGGGTCGCTGAGGGTTGGACACGACTAAGCAACTTCACTTTGACTTTTCACTTTCGTGCATTGGAGAAGGAAATGGCAATCCACTCCAGTGTTCTTGCCTGGAGAATCCCCGGGACAGGGGAGCCTGGTGGGCTGCCGTCTATGGGGTCACACAGAGTCGGACGCGACTGAAGCGACTTAGCAGCAGCAGCAGCAGCAGCAGCAGCAGCAGCAGCAGGGTAAGTGGGAAAGAAGCGCAGGCAGGAAGGTGAAGAGGGCAAAGGTTTTGCACCCATGAAGGCAGGCAGGCCTAAAGATAGCAAAAACCAAACAGAGCAAACCTTGCCTTTGTTATGGCTACCTCCCTTCCTACCACTGTCCTTTCCTGTTTTCTGGTACTCGCTTCTCAGGGTGGTTCTACTCCAGTGGGCCTCAGCCTGGGTGAGCTTGCCCAGCCTACACAGGAATCAAAGAAAGCACACAAAGTTTTTTTAAAAGTTTTTATTGGAATATAGTTGCTCTACAATGTTGTGTTATTTTCTACTGCACAGCAAAGTGAATTAGCCATATAGGTACTAGACCTAGAGACTGTCACAGAGTAAAGTAAGTCAGAGAGAGAAAAACATATGTGGAATCTAGAAAAATGGTACAGATAGAGAACAAACGTATGGACACCAAGGGGAAAAAAGGGGAGTAGGATGAATTGGGAGACTGGGGTTGACACATATACACTACTATGTATGAAATAAGGGCTTCCCATGTGGTGCTGGGGGTAAGGAATCTGCCCGCCAATGCAGGAAATGCAAGAAACTTGGGCAGGTTACAGTCAACAGTGTCCCAAAGAGTCGGACACAATTGATTAACTAATACACTACTGTGTATAAAATAGATAACTAATGCACATGATATTTAAATTCTCTCTTTCTTCCATTTCTGTTCTTTTTCCTCTCTCCCTGAAGGTCAGCTTCTACTCTGAATTTTTGTGGTATGATTGTATATGGATTTTGTTTTTGAAATTTACTTCTTCATTTACCATTTTTTTTCTTTGAGGGAAATATAGATCTATNTGATCTTCGTTTTTTTGAATGTTGAATTTTAAGCCAACTTTTTCACTCTCCTCTTTCACTTTCATCAAGAGGCTCTTCAGTTCTTCTTCACTTTCTGCCGAGGGTGGTGTCATCTGCATATCTGAGGTTATTGATATTTCTCCCTGCAATCTTGATTCCAACAGCATTTTGCATGATAAGAGTACATAAATAAGCAAGGTGACAATATACAGCGCTGACGTACTCTTTTCCCAGTTTGGAAACTGTCCGTTGTTCCATGTTTACTTCTAACTGTTGCTTCTTGACCTGCATGCAGATTTCTCAGGAGGCAGATAAGGTGGTCTGGTATTCCAATCTCTTAAGAATTTTCCACAGTTTGCTGCGATTCACACAGAGAAAGGCATTACTGTAGTTAGTGAAGCAGAAGTAGATATTTTTCTGGAATTCTCTTGCTTTTTCTATCATGCAATAAATGCTGGAAATTTGATCTCTGGTTCTTCTACCTTTTCCAAATCCAGCTTGAACATATGGAAGTTCTTGGTTCACACACTGTTGAAGTCTAGCTTCAGTTGTGTCCAACTCTTTGTGACCCTATGGACTGTAGCCCACCAGGCTGCTCTGTCCATGGGGATTCTCCAGGCAAGCACACTGGGATGAGTTGCCATGCCCTCCTCCAGGGAATCTTCCCAACACAGATATCAAACCCACGTCTCTTACATTTCCTGCATTGGCAAGTGGGTTCTTTACTACTACTACCTGGGAAGCCAAATCCACTCAACTAACTGGAAAAATTATATTAGGAATATGAATTTTTTTGATTGAAGAGTAGCAATTTAGTTCAAAGCAAGAAATGTTTTATGTGATTACTCCTTCCTCATAGAAAAAATGAAATGTGAACATAGAAATGCCATATGCATTGGAATTCAAAATGGGTACTTAAATATGTAATATAAATATTTATGTTGTGAAATAGCCATGATCAGCATGACAAATACAAGCAGAAAAGTAGTATGTGAGGTGTTATTTTGTTTTTATTTGAAGTTATTTCTCATTATATAGAATATAAAAGCCTGAAGGTAGGTGCATGCATGCCTACAATATATGCTTAGCTCAAGTATGGTTGTTTTAAAAAAGTGGGAGTAGATTGGGAAATGGAAAAAATTAGGCATATAATTCATAGATAGATATAAGGATCAGTTCAGTTCAGTTCAGTTCAGTCGCTCAGTCGTGTCCGACTCTTTGCGACCCCATGAATTGCAGCATGCCAGGCCTCCCTGTCCATCACCAACTCCCAGAGTTCACTCAAACTCACATTCATCGAGTTAGTGATGCCATCCAGCCATCTCATCTTCTGTCATCCCCTTCTTCTCCTGCCCCCAATCCCTCCCAGCATCAGGGTCTTTTCCAATGAGTCAACTCTTCGCATGAGGTGGCCAAAGTACTGGAGTTTCAGCTTTAGCATCAGTCCTTCTAAAGAAATCCCAGGACTGATGTCCTTCAGAATGGACTGGTTGGATCTCCTTGCAGTCCAAGGGACTCTCAAGAGTCTTCTCCAACACCACAGTTCAAAAGCATCATATCACCGATTTTTTTAAGGTTTTGGCCATGAGCTATTGACGCCCTAATTTATTTAACTAAAAATACATGTCATTAGCTTATATAGCTAGCAGATTTCTAGAAAAAGTGAGAGTCCTGATAAACGTCTCCCACACTCTAGAGCTGCAAACTCTGACAGCAGTGCTTCTGTGATCTCGCCCCAGGCCCACTCCAAAGCTACGGGATCTCTAATCTTTCTTGTCAAAGATCCTCCAAGTTTCACAGGGAGAAGATCCTGGTGATTGCTGGACTGTGTCTTTGGTCTCAGCTACTCAACATGAGTTCAGCAAGTACTTTCCATGAAAATGAAAATCAAGGGAAGGCAGGAAGTCCTGTCCACAAGACCCCAGGGCCCAGGGATGCAGATGAAAACTTAAGTTTGTTTCCGTCTGGGCCGGGTGTGTTCAAGGCCTTGGGCAAGCTACTTGAATAAATAAGATGGAGATTCGAGGCTTGGAGCAAAACAGAGGAATCAAACGGGGTGCCCAAGGAGAAGGTAATCTGACCAGGGGAGGGTGGTGCTTTCTCTCTTTTAGGCAAGAAAACCTGAGGGCATTCAACTCAGTAAGGACACATCAGGAGGAAAGCAAAGAGTTGGAACCCGTGGCAGGAAGAGACTGCGGTAAAAAGAAACAGTCCAGAAGATTAGGGAGTACTTCCAGCAGGGATGCTCATGATCCAGGAGGCGAGGGGAGGGGAGGTGAGCAGAGGGATGTCAAGGAGGATAAGAAGAGAGAATGCTAAGCTTCCATCTTCTTGAAAGATGTGGATAGGGAGCTTGATAGCTCTGGAAATGCAATTATTCTTACTAATAAGAAAAGCTATTTCAGATGATGTCCAGGAAGTCAAAGATAAAATATTCAAAGGCAATCAAATATACCACCATAATACTCAGTTAACCTATCATTACTTAAAGTTGTCAGTGCTAGCCCATAATGAACATTATTTTCTATCTCAGAGAAATACCTGTCAGTGTACTGAGGGCAAGGGGAAAACCCTTAATCATGCTTTCCTTTGTCCTGGCTGAAACTGTTTTCCACTTGCTCCCTTGCTCTTCTGATTTATTTCAGAGATAATGTGAGCTATTTCGCCATGACAACGGGAAGCATTCAGTGTGGTTGTCTCTTTGGGATCACCTGATAGTAGACAGTGGTTTCAGAGCACCTGAGCTTGCCTGCCGGCCCCTGGTACAGACAGCAGAGGGGCCCATGTGGTCATGACATGGTTTGTCCTGAGAACCAGGAAGAGATGCCACACTTGTGAATCATTTTCAACAATAATGAATGAAATGACCCATCTATTCCAGTACTGTCAAAAAAGAGTCGTCTTACTTTTTCACCCAAACCATCTTCCTCTCTTTTGTAAGTCTCTCAGTTCAGTTCAGTTCAGTCATTCAGTCATGTCCAACTCTTTGTGACCCCATGGACTGCAGCATACCAGGTTTCCCTGTCCATCACCAACTCCCAGAGCTTGCTCAAACTCATGTCTATCAAGTTGATGAAGCCATCCAATCATATCATCCCCTGTAATCCCCTTCTCCTCCTGCCTTCAATCTTCCCCAGCATCAAGATCTTTTCCAATGAGTCATTTCTTCACATCAGGTGGCCAAAGTATTGGAGCTTTAGTTTAGCATCAGTCCTTCCAACAAATACTCTGGACTGATTTCCTGTCTATAAAACAGGTAAAAAAAAAATTAGTACAAACAGGTATATGTCCTTTTAGTTAGATTTATTTTTTTATAAAGAAAAATACTTAATCACTCCTTGACCATCTCTACAACTAATTC
The DNA here is from genome assembly GCA_006410875.1 of Neotragus pygmaeus. Taxonomy (NCBI): domain Eukaryota; kingdom Metazoa; phylum Chordata; class Mammalia; order Artiodactyla; family Bovidae; genus Neotragus; species Neotragus pygmaeus. The sequence continues at coordinate 3,427,235 of SJYV01051337.1, read as the reverse complement.
ATCCATAATGTTTCTGAAAGAGAACATCCTGAAAAGCTGCCTTGAGAAGGGATCTTGAAATGAGTTTGTGTGTTAGTCATTCAGTCATGTCTGATTCTTTGTGAGCCCATGGGCTGTAGATCGCCAGGCTCCTCTGTCCATGGGATTCTCCAGGCAAGAATACTGGAGTGGGTTGCCATTCCCTTCTCCAGGGACCTTCCTTACCCAGGGAACTAACACAGGTCTTCCACATTGCAGGCGGATTCTTTACCATCTGAGCTACCAGGGAATAAGGAGAGAATAGGGTAAGTGGGGGAGAAGGCAATGGCACCCCACTCCAGTGCTCTTGCTTGGAAAATCACATGGATGGAGAAGCCTGGTAGGCTGTAGTCCATGGGGTCGCTGAGGGTTGGACACGACTAAGCAACTTCACTTTGACTTTTCACTTTCGTGCATTGGAGAAGGAAATGGCAATCCACTCCAGTGTTCTTGCCTGGAGAATCCCCGGGACAGGGGAGCCTGGTGGGCTGCCGTCTATGGGGTCACACAGAGTCGGACGCGACTGAAGCGACTTAGCAGCAGCAGCAGCAGCAGCAGCAGCAGCAGCAGCAGGGTAAGTGGGAAAGAAGCGCAGGCAGGAAGGTGAAGAGGGCAAAGGTTTTGCACCCATGAAGGCAGGCAGGCCTAAAGATAGCAAAAACCAAACAGAGCAAACCTTGCCTTTGTTATGGCTACCTCCCTTCCTACCACTGTCCTTTCCTGTTTTCTGGTACTCGCTTCTCAGGGTGGTTCTACTCCAGTGGGCCTCAGCCTGGGTGAGCTTGCCCAGCCTACACAGGAATCAAAGAAAGCACACAAAGTTTTTTTAAAAGTTTTTATTGGAATATAGTTGCTCTACAATGTTGTGTTATTTTCTACTGCACAGCAAAGTGAATTAGCCATATAGGTACTAGACCTAGAGACTGTCACAGAGTAAAGTAAGTCAGAGAGAGAAAAACATATGTGGAATCTAGAAAAATGGTACAGATAGAGAACAAACGTATGGACACCAAGGGGAAAAAAGGGGAGTAGGATGAATTGGGAGACTGGGGTTGACACATATACACTACTATGTATGAAATAAGGGCTTCCCATGTGGTGCTGGGGGTAAGGAATCTGCCCGCCAATGCAGGAAATGCAAGAAACTTGGGCAGGTTACAGTCAACAGTGTCCCAAAGAGTCGGACACAATTGATTAACTAATACACTACTGTGTATAAAATAGATAACTAATGCACATGATATTTAAATTCTCTCTTTCTTCCATTTCTGTTCTTTTTCCTCTCTCCCTGAAGGTCAGCTTCTACTCTGAATTTTTGTGGTATGATTGTATATGGATTTTGTTTTTGAAATTTACTTCTTCATTTACCATTTTTTTTCTTTGAGGGAAATATAGATCTATTCCATTCCTTTTAACTGCTGTATAAAAACCTGTGGCATGAATCTAAAACAATATCCTACCATGGACCACTGTTCATCTCCCTAGTGAGAGACGTTTAGGTTATTCCCATTTTTCACTGCTGTGAACAGTACTACAATGAATATTCATTTTCTTGTTTCCTATGCACATATTTGAGTGTTTCTCTGGGAAATGTACCTAGCAGCATAAGGAACGACATCCTAGGAATGACATAAGGATGTGCATTTGCAGTTATACTGTATATTGCCAAATTGCTCCTTAAGTGTTTGGACCAGTTTTCACTTCCTCCAGCATCACATGAGAATTCTATTTCCAGACATCATTCCATTCACTTGGTATTGTCATCCTTTTAATTTTTGTCCATCCTATGTATGTGAAGTAATAGCCTCATATTTTAAATTCCATTTCCCTGAATAAGAAGGCACCCTTCCATGTGGCTTAACCTTAAAAAAGGCATTTATTTCTGTAAACAATCTCCTCCCCCGCTGCTGCCTCATCTTCACTCAGTTCTCACGGTGATTTCCATGAGTCGCTGTTACAGCAGTGGTCACTTTACACTCAAGTGCTTCCTGATGTGTCTGCCTCTCACTGCCTGAGTCTCTGGGATAGCAACTGTCTAGCATCCTTCTCTCTAGATCCTGGATTTAGGATCTCTAGATCCTTCTCTCTAGATCCTCTAGATTCCTGGGTGAAGCTCAGGAAATACTTAGAGAACTTAAATGCACACTAAATGTTTTCCTTTGCTTTTAAAATTGTATGTGATTTTTATTATTTTCATTACTTTTCTTACAAGTTGCATGTATTGTTTTGCCCTATAATTTTTCAATTTTCAAAATAAAATAAGTTAATACCTCTTATGATATGTTTGATACGATATGTTAAATTTTGTATGTCTTCTTTTTGGAACTATCTTCTGCAACATATGTGAGCATTTAATGTAATGAAAGTAATGGCCTTGAGAAGTCATCATTAAAGTGGAAGTCAATAAAAGAGAAATGCATAGGGACTTCCTTGAAGGTCCAGTGTTTAAAACTCCACATTTCCACTGCAGAGGACATGAGTTTGATCCCTTGCTGGGGAACAAAAATGCTACATGTAGCATGGGAAGAGAAAAAAAAAAAGGAGGGGAAAAAAAGAAATGTAAATTATGGTTAAAAAGAAATGCAACTTTTCAGAATCGGAACAGTACCTATTCAACAGCCTATTTTCGTAAGCTGAATTATCTTAAGGTTAAATCACGGGAAGTGATATCTTGGAAGTATGTGTTTAGCAATAGTAATTAATGCTTTTGGAGAATATACCGCAGTGTACTTCTTCAGTGTTGTACAGGTATTTCATCCTTATAACAAGCTTGGATGTTCCACTTTTGTCAGCACCATCCCAACACTCTAGATTGTGAATCAAGGCACAGCATGGTGAAGTGATCTGTCTAAGCTGTAAGGCTGGGTTTTCACCCATATGTCATTTCTCCAGGAAGAGCTGAGACATGAGTGATCAGCCAAGGCCACAACAGATGTTGATTATAAGAGAAAACACCTGTGCGCTGCTCTAACATACCACATACCTGCTTTGTCTTTTGTTTGATTTTGATTATGATGGATTAGATATAATGAAGCTCTATCTATAGAGGGGAAAAAAAAAACAGAGTATTCAATTGTGTGTTAAGGACTATTCACAAACTCAGGGATTCGAAGAAAGACTAGGATATATTAACAAAATCTTCCAGTGGCTTCTTCTGAATTGCATCCTTAGAACACCATGTGCCTTTATGGAATGTATTTCAAGCTGAAAATCTACTTTCAAGCTAGAGCTATTCTCTAATATTTTTTAAACGAGCTTTTCTGAAGGAATCACTGTTCCAGGAATACATAGGTGTCCACACCTCAGTGAAGTAGCTATGGAAGATTATCTCCAGTGGAGAACGAGTGATGATAAGACACAGGTCAGCAGAGAGTGTCCACCAGCGGGAAACATGGCTGGGGAGTCTGCCCGGGGCCACAATACTTGGGCACCTGAGAGAATGGAGTGGAGTTGGGTGGGGGATAAAGCTTAATTCTTTTTATAAATAGAGTTTCATAATGAAATATTCAAGGAACGGCTCCTCTGGCAGCTGCTGGCTCTCATATGCTGAACTGGAATTAACTCAGTGCAAAATCTTAACAGTTGCCTTCAAGTTAATTCACCCCATGACTGCACACCTGGGTGCCTGGGCAGAATTAATGTGTTCATGTACACCCTAGATTTTATAAAAGTGAAGTGTTTGAGCACATGTGGCAATCTAACAGACCTCCCCCCTAAATTCCAAAGCATCTGATTCGCCCTTGGTAGTGTTTAAGGGCATAGGCACATGAAACGGACCAAGAAATGGGCATTAATTGAGCTCCAGCAAGTAACGATTGTTTGCACATTTGACCTATTTACATCTAAGAAAATGAGGAGGGATTTTTTTCTCTTTCTATTTTATTTTTTAAATTATGAAAGTATGATAACACATTTACAGGAGACTTGGAAAATACAGAACAAAGTTACATATAGTTCCACTACATGTTGCAGTTATTTTTTCAGTGGATAAATTAGGATTTTTAGTTGGAGTTTCAATGACAAACTCTCAAAAATTAATAGAATCAATATACAGCAAAGCAGAAGGATGTAGTAGACGTGGAAAGCACCACGAATCAATTCAAAATAATTAGATTTATACAGTTTTCACACAACAGTAAGATAGGAGGGAAGATTATGTTACCCCATTTTACTAGTTTAAAATATCCAGGCTCAGAAAGATTCTCATTTATAACACGTCTCTTCCCATTTTAGACTCTCTTTCCAAAGTGACTCACACATGCAAATAAGTGCTGCCAGTGTTCTATGCCCTGCATTCTGCAGTCTTCACCTTCTCACTCATCCCAGGAAAGACGAAAACAAAGCAGAAGTGAGGTGTACTTAGAAGCCACTCTTAGAAGGACTTTGGAGCTGTCGGAGAGGCAGAGGAAAGAAGCCAGAGAAACACGGAGAGGTCCCAGTCGGGCCATCCAGAAAATTCTCCAAACCCCAATTTACCAAAGGGAAAAATCTCCCCTTCTTTGGCCCTGAGACTTTTATTTCCTTTTATTTTTCAGTTCAGAATTAGAATCAGAGTCTTGTAAATTTCACAGTTTCAAATCCATAATAAATCCAAGGGGTTTTATATACCTGTATATTCATAGATCTCCTCCTCCAAAGAGCAAACAAACTTTGTCATTATTTTATAATATTTAACAAGCTCTTATTTCCTTTGATGAAGACGCAGAGAGACAAGTAGAAAAAGACCTATTAGCTTAGGAGAAGGATTTTAAAGCACAATGCTCACGTTTATCAAGTATTATAACTAAGGAGGAATTGTTACAATCTTGTAGAATGTTAACCCAAAAGTTATCTGCCCCCAAACAATGTTCTCTACACTCACATTTTTATAAAAATTTGATTAGTTGTATAGCTCTATAAGGGAGAAGGCAATGACACCCCACTCCAGTACTCTTGCCTGGACAATCCCATGGATGGAGGAGCCTGGTAGACTGCAGTCCGTGGGGTCGCTGAGAGTTGGACACGACTGAGCGACTTCACTTTCACTTTTGACTTTCATGTATTGGAGAAGGAAATGGCAACCCACTCCAGTATTCTTGCCTGGAGAATCCTAGGGACGGGGGAGCCTGGTGTGCTGCCGTCTATGGGGTCGCACAGAGTCAGACACGACTGAAGTGACTTAGCAGCAGCAGCAGCATAGTTCTATAAAATCATTCATTATGCTTCATTTTCTGAGTACTTCAGCATTCTGGTCCTATTGAAATTCTTCTGTTAACTTGATTATCTAGAGAGAATTATTTTCCAAAAGTATAGCAAAGTAAAACCCATTTGCAGAACATACAAGCCGAAATAGATGAACTTTCTGAAAGCATTATTAAATATTGTTGGGGATGGGCAGAAAATGGAAAACTTAATGTTCAGACTGGATTGCTGAATTATTTTTAACCAAGTAGGTGTAGCATAAAAGCATGAAAGATGTTTTTATAAAGTGATTGGCTAGGGCTTGCCTTCTTCTGTGTCAGTCCCTGGAGCAGATGAATGGAAGGACTTTTCTTCCAAACGCATAACTGCCACACAATGAGAGATGTCAAAAGGATCTTTGGGATCTTATATCAGGGTCCCCAGATATTAATACATACCTCGAGACAAGGCTTTGTCTATAAGTGGTCTATTAGCCAGAAGAACCCAGAGCAAGAGGGGAAGAGGCAGGGAGCAGAAAGGAAAGAGGGTCCGATTCCAGGCACAGTTCCTGTGATGGCCCCATCAGCACAAACAGGAACGTATAGATACACTGCTTTACACAGTATCTCTAGCACATAATGATTGATTTTATAAGTGGATTTTAAAACTTTTATTTTTTATACATGTTAGACCACTTTCCTTCTACTGAATGGTCTTTGGCAATATGTATAAAATTGAAGGACGGAATATAGGAAGACGGCAGTAAGTAGGTTGAGTGCATAAATCCTAGGGACTTTTAATGTGATTCATCTATCTTGTTTGTTTCTTGGTTCTGAATTTTCAAGATTAGTTTTAACCTGACATCTCACTTATTCAGAGTACACCGTGAATAAGAGTTCTAATTCAATTCAGAACTTTTGAGAAGGTGAATTTGAGCAAGACGCTTATTGCCTTACAAGCCAAGAGTGAATTTATTGATCACCGTGCCCTCCAAACTCCACATTAAATTCTATTATAGGCGCTTCTGCCATTCCATGTGGGAGAAATGACTGAATCACCGAATCACACTAAATAAACGTCTGACTTGTGTGCAAACTTCTACTTTGGCATCTTCTGCATAATCCAGTGAAGATCTGAACTGAAAACATAATTTCTTCTCTCCAGTTTTAGTGATTATGTTTTCAATTACCACCTGTTTTCAGGCACATTGTGAAATCTGAGGATTGATAGACCTGGTAAATCCACTTTGCCTGTTGTGGCAGGGGATTCGACTTCAGTTCACATAATGGTCTATCTTTTGGTTGATCCATTATGGGTCTCTGCTACACCTGATGAAATGACTAATCTCAGCTCTTGCTCAGCAGAGCATGCTGCTGCTGCTTGTCATTATCAAAAGCAATGAGTTTAGATGAATTTTGTGACTAGTCACAGAGACTGACCCCTTCCAGGGACAATCAAGGACTTTTGATGGCAGTGTTAAAATAGTCCAGCTCTACTGCTATTCTCTAGCTTAGTGACAAAATTAATATATTTCAGAATCATTCTTAATTATTACCCAGAGACAGCTGTTCACTAAATTCCTTTTTCCCTTGTCTTAATTTATTTCTCTGTAGTTAGCGCTCATAAATTATTGATTTCAATATACATGAGAGTTCATTTGATCTAGTCAAGTATCTGGAAAATTGTTTTAAAAATAAAAATAAGTCCAACGTTTCTCTTTGTTTTTTAATTTCTAAAGTCACCAATTTTGTATTTGCAGCAGGTTATTTGAAAACAAATAACCATTCCCAGCTTGTTACATATTCATCCAAACAAGGTTTAGAATTGTTGACAGAACAATTACTCAGAACATTAGAGCCCGTGGCTGAGCAATTACTAAAATAAATGTCCAAAGAGAAATAAGGTAAAGATTTATAATGTTTCTGTCATAACTGTAAAATTAAAATAAGCACCCCCTGCTTTTCACCATAGTATAGTATCAGCATTAGAAAATAGTGGAACAAGAAAAATGGCTTTTATTTTCCTGTAGGAACAATGTTGATATTAGGTGCTGAGTTGTTTAATCAAGAATCTAACAGGAAGTAAATTACAAATTATAAATTGTCTTTTCTAAAAGTTTATATACGACTCTAAACATCTATGATAATTCATATATTATTATAATCCTGGGTCTACAAAATACATGCAACTATTTCTCCACTTCCGTTATACACTGCGTTTCAGTATCCTAAAAATGTATATAAAGAGTTTTTAAATTATGCAAGTTTACTGTATAACACTTTGAGAAACATTAATAAATGTTCTCTGGCATATTAAAATAGCTTTAAGTTCTTTGATCAATCTTCCATTGAGAGATGGGACAGTTTTCCTTCCCCTTGCACCCAGATGATGCTACACCAGTTTAGGACTCATCCTTTAAAAGAGCTCACAACTTCTGCCTCCATCTCTTGGAAACTGCTGCCTTGTAAGAAGACTGACTACCTGCAGGAGAAATCCTATGGGAAATTCTGGAGAATAGTCAGAGAAGCAGAGAAGCTTAGTGAGCCCAGCCTTCCAGACAATTCCAGCAAGGTGGTTTGTATGAGAGCAAAGATATTATGGTGTCTCTAGCAACCTGTGCAATCCAGTATGGCAGCCACCATCCAGAAGTGTCAACAGTCCAAACTGAGATGCACTGTAAGATAAAATGCACATTGGATTAAAAAAAAATAGCTCATTTGTATATTGATTAGATGCTTCAGTTCAGTTCAGTCTAGTCACTCAGTTGTGTCCGACTCTTTGTGACCCCATGAATTGCAGCACGCCAGGCCTCCCTGTCCATCACCAGCTCCCAGAGTTCACTCAAACTCACATCCATTGAGTCGGTGATGTCATCCGGCCATCTCATCCTCTGTCGTCCCCTTCTCCTCCTGCCCCCAATCCCTCCCAGCATCAGAGTCTTTTCCAATGAGTCAACTNCCATGCCCTCCTCCAGGGGCTCTTCCCGACCCAGGGATGGAGCCCAGGTCTCATGTCTCCTGCATTGGCAGGCAGGTTCTTTACCACTAGCACCATCTGAGAAGCCCCGTGACTATGAATAGGAGATATTAAAGGAAACATACGCAAATTATAAAGCCCCATATTATAAAACACCAACACATGAAGAAAGGAGTTTAACAGTAATGGGATGTATATGTGTGTGTGTGTTTGTATTTGTATATGAGTGTGTGTAGACAGAGAGTGAGACAAAGAAGAGGTCCAAGCTGAGGGAGGCAATTCTCCAGGAGTTGAAACCAACACATTCTGCACCTAGAAAGGACTTAACTACTTTTATTTATATATCAAATTGTGCATATTTTAAAAGTTAAAGATGTGCTTTACATCTGTAAATCTGTGTGTGGGAAAAGTGAAATTCATATGTGTAAAGTCCTATAATTTAGCTGAATACAGTATTTTGGGTGATATAGGCACACCTTGGAGATACTGCAGGCATGGTTCCAGACTACTGGGATAGAGTGAATACCACAGTAAAAGGAGTCACATGGGTGTTTTGGTTTCCCAATGCGTATAAATGTCTACACATACTGTAGTCTATTCAGTGTGCAATGGCAGCATGTCTAAATAACAATGCACATACCTCAGTAAAAAATATTTTATTGCTAAAATAAAAAATGCTAACCATCATCTGACAGACGGCTGCCATAAAGCTTCAATTTGTAAAAAACAAAACAAAACACACACACACACACACAAACAGGCAGTATCTGCAAAGTACGATAAAACGAGGTATACCTGTATTAATTTTTAAAACTGTGTTTTAGTGGTTGAATGTTCATGAGAAGCAAAAACGAAGTGGATAATTTTTCAAATCTAGGGCCATTTTCTTAGGATGTTGAACCCTAGTAGAAGTAGTATTTTTCCACTACTCTGTGCCAGCTAGAGCAACACTGCAGTCTGATAATCATATTCTAGAACAGTGAGGAACTAGAATGCAGTTAACAGGGCACTGAGGCAAGGGTCTGGAAAACACATCTGAGGGAGGGACTGAGGAACTGAGACACGAGCCTGAAGGAGAAAAGTCCTGGCTAGGACAGGACTTGTGGGAGGAAGTACAGTCAGAACAAAAAGGCAAAGTCACAAAGAGGCTCTGGTCTCCATACACAAGGGTCTTCTCAACCTCTGAAGCCAAAAGCCTGGTCATTGAGACAGGAGGCTCCCAGACAGTGGGTGGTTCAAGGAGTGCCCAGATCACTCTGATGTCAGGAGAAAAGAAAGGCTTTGCTGACACAGTCTCATAAACCAAGCCATCCCTGTACGACTTAATCAGTCACAAAGCAAAGTGTGATGGGGTGAGAGCAAGCAGCCAGTCAGAAGGATTCCCATANTCTCCTCTTTCACTTTCATTAAGAGGCTTTTTAGTTCCTCTTCACTTTCTGCCATAAGGGTGGTGTCATCTGCATATCTGAGGTTATTGATATTTCTCCTGGCAATCTTGATTCCAGCGTGTGCTTCTTCCAGCCCAGCGTTTCTCATGATGTACTCTGCATATAAGTTGTTTAAATAATAATATTTGATTGATTAGATTAAAATAAAATATGTTACTACAATACATTCTACTTATTTAAACTTCTTAAATATGGCTATCAGAAAACTTGAAACTATATGTACATATGTAATAGGACAGTTGAAAGCCACCCCCAGCTGACAATTGCTGGGTGACCCGAGGCAATGTCACATGAAGAAGAAGACCAAATTAGCTGAGCTATTTCTGAATGTTTAACTCACAAAAGCTGTGAGATATGTACACTAGTTGTTGCATTGTGACTAAATTTTGGAGTAGTTTGTTCCATAGCAATAAATATTAAAATAATTGGAGTTACACATAAGAAATATTAAGTAATTCATAGTAATTATACTCAGTCTTTTCGAATTTAAAAGGAAGAAGTGTGACTGATTCAAGGAACATTTTTGCAATTATCATCAATGCATTTTAATCTAATGCCTTACTTTTTCTCTAAGTTATTTGTAGCAAGAATGGAGCCTCATATTTATTAAATGTTTTAAGATTTTCTCCTTGAAAAAAAAAACAAACAGTTCACATCTCTCTTTTGTTAGCTACTGAAGAGACCATATAGGTGGAGAAAGAGTGCAAAAAATGAAAATCAATATTTTAATTAAACATCCTCAAATGAACAAAGTAGGCGGTTCTCACTACTTCACTTGTTAGTTTCATTCTCCATATTAATACTTACAATTATCAACTGAAATATCAAAAAAAAAATCATTGCTCAGGATTCTAAAGCCAGGAAGACTAAGATTTAAAGATCAGTTATATTATTTTCTAGCAATTCACATAGATCCTATGAACCTCAGTTTTCTCAGTTGTACAATGAGAATGACTACACCAACTACCTATTGGGATTATTATGAGGATTAAATGAGCCAATGTGTGCAAAGCACTTATCTCAAGGGCTGGCACAAAGTGACACTGTAACGTGGAGCTTCTAATAATGATACATGTAAAGCTTATATACAAAATTTTAAATATTACATATTGGGGTATGATGTCACCATGACAGGGCTTCCCAGGTGGCTCAGTGGTAAAGAACCAGCCTGCCAGTGCAGGAGATGCAAGTGACGCGGGTTGGATCCCTGGATCAGGAATATCCCCTAAAGAAGGGAATGGCAACCCACTCCAGTATTCTTCTCTGGAAAATTCTATGGACAGAGGAGACTTGCTACCTGTAGTCTAGAGGGTTGCAAAGTCACCATGACAACACCAGTTATTATGAAAAATATCATAAACTTAATTACCTCTTATTTATCTCTGAGCTGCACAGATGAGCATCAGGCCTGGTTCCCATGTGATCAATAGATATCCAGCAATGAACAGTCATCCGAAATCTGGAACATACACAGTAGAGCATCCCAGGGGTAGGAGAAGATGAAGTCACTTAACTGCGGAGATCTCTCTCTCTCAAACCCAGATGTTTGGCATCTCACCAACATCATCCAAGACACTCTGGACTCAGAACAAAATGAGTGCAGAGAAAGAGGAAGCAGTTTTAGTGAAAGCACCACAGGGAACAACCCAATAAAAAAGCAGGAAACTCAGCACAAGCCTGATTTATGTCACTGCATTTTCTGAGCTCTTAGCCTGTTCCCCCAACACACGCACACACACGTACAAGCCTCCCCCCATGAGCTTCCTTTCCGGTTCTTGCTCTCCCTTTTCTTTTCAAAGCATTTGGTAAACTTCTCTTTCATTTCACTCTCCTCCCTGTCTCTCTGGAAGGGCTGCAGAAGGGGAGTCAGAACGAGTGAGCTGAGGGCTCGTGAATATGAATCAGGAAGTTCTGACTCCTCGTCATTTCCCCAATGGTCACTTTCTCTTTTAAACAATCAAGAAAGCATGGATTTAGCCTCCATGGTAGTGTCTCTTTCTAGACAGAAAAAAAAAATTAAGAGGAAAAAAACAGATATATATATATATATATNCGTCATTTCCCCAATGGTCACTTTCTCTTTTAAACAATCAAGAAAGCATGGATTTAGCCTCCATGGTAGTGTCTCTTTCTAGACAGAAAAAAAAAATTAAGAGGAAAAAAACAGAGATATATATATATATATATATATATATAGAGAGAGAGAGAGAGAGAGAGGTAGAGAGGCAGGCAGGGAGGAGGAAAATCAGCCTATAAACATAGACATTATCCTGACCTGCCCTTTACCAGGGCCTTCGGAGCATCTTGTTTTACTTTGTTTTGTTCAGTTCCTCTCTAGAAGCAGTTGGTTCTCTCGGTGGAACCACAAGAGAAGCAAGTTGAGAGTGGATGTTTGGGGATCCGAAAGGACAGGCAGGTTGGTAGCCAAAAGCAGATTTTGATTAGAAATAGCATTTCTTCTAAGAAATTGCTTTATCATCGTAGTGTCCTGTCAACTGCAAAGTAAATCAAAGGATGTGCTGAACACTGCCTTTTAGAAAGAAAGAACAGATTGTTCACCTCAAATCTTTTCCTGAAGCAGACTTTTGAAGGCTGCACATCAGCCATCAGTGATGGCCACACCTCCACCTTCCCAGGACCTGGGGACCAGGGGCACATCAGTCAGCAGCTTCTGTGGATGCCTTTGCATCCTGGATCTGAGTGATGGCAGATGACATCAGCAGCATCTGTCCTCAAAGGGCATCTGACTCCAGCATCAGTGAGTGAGCAGGGGACAGTGGAGCCACCCAGGCAAGTGTTAACTCACAATAACAAGGGCACTGAGATGTCACAAAGCCATACACACAAAGTGAGTCCAAAAGACTCATTCCAATAAACTCTCACCGTAGAATGTGGCCAAGATGGATTTCATGAAAGATGGGACATTTTTAAGTTTAAAAAAATACAACAGTAAATCTCTGTGGGCAGCTGTTGAGCTCCATAGACCTGAAATCTGTACTTGTTAAAAGATATTCTAGGGACTTCCCTGGCAGTCCAGTGGTTAAGACTCCACGCTTGCAGTGCAGGGGGAGGTACAGTTTCAATCCCTGAGCTGGGAGCTACCCCTGGGCCAGGAGCTATGATCCCACATGCCACCCTGTCAAAAAAACAAAACATAAAACATAAACTATATTGTAACAAATTCAATAAAGACTTTTAAAAATGGTCAGCACCAAAAAAAAAAAAAGGGAATCTAAAAAAAGATACTCTGTGAAGCAGACCAAACCTGAGGGTCAGAGTTAACTTGCTTTGCATCGTGTGTTTGGTGACCCTTTGAGACTTTCTTTGTGAACTTCATATTAATTTAGGGTTTAGGCCAATAATATTAATACATCCAATCTCAGCTTTTCAAGTTTCAATAAACTGCAACATTTGGTTTCATGAACTATTGGAAGTAGCTGAGCACCCTTCAGGGGATGGGATAAAATGCTTTTTCCCATGATCACAGAAGACAGCTATGTCTTCCTAAAACCTCAAAAATGTTCTGACTCTTGAAAGCTGTTACCATGTGGTGATGAGTCGTAGCAATCAAAGCAGCTCCACTTACATGCTTTTGTCGGGTCCTCCTGCTCTCTGCTTTTGTCAGGGGAGGTCTTCCTGTGACCTGGAAGGAAGATTCTCCTACAAGGTTGATCTCTCTCTAGTCAACTTTTGCTGCTTTCTCTAGTGCAGTCAGAATTGCCTGGGAATAACTGACCAACCAACCACTCATCTGCTGCCTAGAGAACATCTCCCCACTATATAGATGCTGAAGCGGAAGTGGGGACTCAGGTGAGCTCCCAAGAGCTTCTGGAAAAATCCTTGCCTTGCTGTTTCAACCCAGGAAAGTAAACATCAGGACTGCACCAGATAAACAGGAAAAGGCTGAGAAGTCACAGGGCCAAACAAGTATGGGTTCATCTTCAAATCGTTTATTCTACAAGAGCAAGTACCTCTTTTCCTTTCTTTAAACTTGCTGTGCAAAAAGTTATATTATCTCTGACACTGAGCTATGTGTTCTTAACCACACACACACACACAATTCGTCCCATATCTAAATATACATCCTGCCGAAACACACAAGAAATGGAGCTAAAATTTCTTTTTTTAGTAAATTACAGGCTCTGGCTCTCTATGACTAAGTCTGGGGAAATTGCCATGCCATCTCACAAGGCAGCTTTCTGCCCTGTGCACTCCAGCATGTGGGGTGGCAAGTGCTGTGTGTCCAGAAGGAAATGCTGTGATGCCGTGGGTGCTAATCTCCTCACCCTGGCATCAGCACTGCTCTCCTGGCCTTAGTAGAGCTCCATGCCACGTGGTGTGCGGCTCCCCTGGGCCCTGAGCACAGGGATATGCTTAGGACCTGGGAACATGTTAACAGGCATTGCAGGGTGATGACAAGGTTACAGATGCCTACAGCTTTGAATGTGGTGATGACAGATGGTTCTTGAAAGGATCCTGAAGGAAACAAAAGATACCCATACCCTGTGGCTCCCTGAAGTCTTCCCCTGAGGGCTTTTGTGAACACATATCTTTCTTTCTCCTTCATTACCCACTTTTAATCTGACATCATTTCTTTTCTTTTTCTTTTCTTTTTTTTTTTTTTTTGGCTAATTCCCTTTTCTAGCATTGCACTGCTCAATACAGTAAGCACCAGCTCCACTTGACTATTTCAACTGAAATCAGTTAAAATCAAATAAACTTTAGGTTCGGCTCCATCATGCTAACCATATTTCAAGTGTTTAATAACCACATGTGGCCAGTCGCTGCTGTACAGGACAGAAAAATTAGTAATGTTCTGAAATATGACTCTCCACTTCTACACCTTCAATTATAATCCACACCAGGATCATTGAAATCATTGACTCAGTGTCTTATTCCTGCCCTTCAATTTAGAACCTCTGTTTTTATTTCCACTCACACCCCCACCATTGACTATTCCAGACCACACATGTTTTTCTTTAAGTTTTGAATTGCCACTATTCATGGCATTTCATTTTTCAACATCCTACAGTGTCCCTCAAGATCAAGATCTTGGGCAATGATTCAAAAAACTTTAAAGACCACGATGTTGAGCCAGATAGCTCAAGAATTTGAGAAATGCTTTTTTGCCAAAAAGAGTGATTATAGTTACTCAATATTTAATGAAGAACCCACTACGTTTAGATTCTGCACCATCAAGCTATTTAAGGTCAATGTCGCTTTAATCTCCTTTGAGAAGTGATTAAGTTTTTGCAGCATGGCTACTCCAGGAAGGAGCAAATATCAGACAAATAACAGCCAGTGTTTATTGAACATATCAGAGAAGTCAGGCACTGGGTAACCACTAAGTGTGTCATCAGATTATCTTATTTAAAGCCACAGCAATCTTTTGATATGGGCATTACCTCCACTTGATAGTTTAAGAAATTAGTACCCAGATACACTAGAGAACATACTCAAAAATAACCGAATTTAGTGACATGATTTAAATGCCCCTCTTTCTCACCCCACAGACCAACTCCTTAAGTTCTATGCAGTTTTCACACCTCAATGGAGTATGTTCTGCCGATCTAGTTATTTTGCATTTTATCTCCTTTGATNAGAGAACATACTCAAAAATAACCGAATTTAGTGACATGATTTAAATGCCCCTCTTTCTCACCCCACAGACCAACTCCTTAAGTTCTATGCAGTTTTCACACCTCAATGGAGTATGTTCTGCCGATCTAGTTATTTTGCATTTTATCTCCTTTGATTCTCCCAGCTGTCTTATGAAGTCATCTGGGCCTCATATAAGTACCTGACGCACAGTGTCTGCTGAATAAAAGTGTTTTTTTCCAACTTGTAGATGAGCAAACTGAAACTCAGAGACGTTAAAGGCCCAGAGGAATATAGCTGTTAACTGCTAGTGTTGGCATTGAACTTCAGTAAATCTCTGGACCTCACTGGTGTTAACTCTGCTGTCATTTTTCTCGAAAATAAGCAAATGAATGTATAAAACAAGAAGTGCTAGCTCAGGAATTTTCTCCTAAATTCAATAGGATTTTTAATGCTAGAGAAGACAGTAAGCTTCTGTGAGCTGCTGGCATCTTCTTCTGAAGTCACTTTGGAGAGAACACAAAAATGAGGTGGCAGTACTTTTGCCTGGAGAATCCCAGGGATGGAGGAGCCTGGTGGGCTGCCATCTATGGGGTCGCACAGAGTCGGNCTTCTGTGAGCTGCTGGCATCTTCTTCTGAAGTCACTTTGGAGAGAACACAAAAATGAGGTGGCAGTACTTTTGCCTGGAGAATCCCAGGGATGGAGGAGCCTGGTGGGCTGCCATCTATGGGGTCGCACAGAGTCGGACACGACTGAAGCTACTTAGCAGCAGCAGCAGCAGCAAGGGACTTCCCTGGTGGTCCAGTGGTTAAGACTTTGCCTTGCAGTGCAGGGAGCACAGTTTTGATCCCTGGTCAAGGAGATTAATTAATGTCTGAATATATCAACGTTCATAGCAATGGTCACCCCTGGAATCCTCACCACTGTGTGGATTAAAAAGTTATCAGAGGATGACCTCATGTAAAAGAGCAGTACATGGCAGAGCTACCAGCGTTTTTCTAGGAAAAAAAGATCCTCAGAGGAGGAGGAGAGGAAATGGGGGTTGGTGGAATTTATATTGCAAGTCCAGGGAGGCCTCTATCCTGAGACTCTACACACCAAACCCAAACCTCCTAGAAGAAAGAGCAAGCTAAGATTTCAGATTTCTTCCTTTTTCCCAGCCCCGTATCACCGGCCCTGGGTAACAGAGAATTCCAAGGGGAATAAAAACTCAAGGGGAAAAAATAATAATAATTGAGAAGCGGCAGCACTTTGAAGAGCAAGAAAGTACACCTGGCAAGGGTCACTGAATGAACTGACCACCTGGAACAGGAATTTCAGGTAAGCACAAGTACATATCTTCAGGGATCTAAGAAGGACACTGGAAACATGAGGCAAGGCCTCAAAGTTACAATGTTCATTTGAGGGTATTGTTGTGAAGAACGCAACCATTAGAACAAAGAACATGATCAATGAGTTGAATAATAGCGATACCCAGAAAGCAGCATATTATACTTTGCTGGGAGTGTACAGCTGAGGAAGTCTTAGGCATCAGGACAGGATTAAGGGCTAGAAAGAAGAAGGGAAACCTCAAGAGATAAAGGTAAAAGTATGAGTGTCAGTGGGTACCTAGCAGGAGTCCCAGAACAAAAGAATTGACAAGTGGTCTGGGCAGGGGGGACGGGGAATATGAGAAAACGTTTCCTTAAAACTTCCCAGATTCAAACAAAGAATGCCGATTGGGAGAGATAAGAAAACCTCAACTGCCAGACCCATTAGGGTAATGTTCAACAAAATCAGTGACAGAGAGCATTCTACAATCTTCTGGAAGGGAAGAGGAGAGTACTTCAAAGGGGCATCAGATTTCACTACAGTAACACTGGATAGAAGGAAGAACAGAGCGATAGTTGCAAAACACAGAAGACAGAGAGCTAAACTCTTATCTAAAGTGAGGCCGAAATGAAGATTTTATCAGGTGTACTAAGCTTCACACAGTTAATCACACGGAGACTGAGAGGACTCTTGGCAGAGTTCTTCAGAAAGAAGAGGAAGCCGTGTGCAATAAAACATGAGTGCCTAGAAACCTCATTTCACAGTTATCTGAGTCACCAATGGCTAACATATATATCTGTGCATGCAGCCTGAGTCGTATCTGAGTCTTTGTGATCCCATGAACTACAGCCCACCAGGCTCCTCTGTCCATGGGATTTCCCAAGCAAGAATACTGAAGTGGATTGCCATTTGCTTCTCCAGGGGATCTTCCCGAACCAGGGATAGAATCAGAGCCTCCTGCATTGGCAGGCAGATTCTTTACCACTTTAGCGCCATGTGGGAAACCCCACTTTAAATTATATAAAATAATAAATGTCCTCAAATAATTAAGAAATCTTTTCAGAAATAAGAGTAATAAGATTAGTCCAGCACAAGAACATATAGATAAATGGAACAAGATTGTGATCCCAGAAACAGACTTGGAAACATGGTACATGTTAGATATGTCATCGTAAACTATCAGGGAAAATATGGATTATTAAGCAGATGGTGTTAGTAACAACAGCTGATATATAATATCAAAATAAAGCTGGATTTCTACCTCAAAAAATCATTTAAAAATGTATGGTTTCTAAATATGAAAGGTAAAACAATAAGAGGATAGAACCTAAATAATAAAGAAACAGGAAAAACAGATAAACTACTTTAGAATATATGAAATATTTTATAACTTTTCATTTGAAACAAATTTTAAATTGAGGTTTAAAAATATATAGGTCAGTTCACTCATATATCTACTATGTATTACAATGACATATTTATGAATCAGTATAATAATTTGATATTTTCTTAACTTTACTTTTGAAAAATATTGAGTTATTTCCCTTCAAGAGTATATCACAACATATCATCAGCAAGAAGATCCATGCACAGTACAATTCAAGTAATTTTTTAAAGCACACGCACAAATATCCTGACAGTTTTTGAGAATCTATAATTACACGCATTGTCATAAACACATGGAGGATGAATTGGAGAAAGGCATGTTAAATACATTATGGTGTAGATGGGAAGGAAGAAAACAGCATATGATCAAACAGAAGAAGTGCTTGAAGAAACATATGACAAAAATCTGCTGTTTGGTGAAGTCAGTTCTGTGCCCTTGAGGTCCAAAAATAAATAAAGTTAAGTCGGGAGAGGGCGGGGAGCTCCCAAAGAGGAAAAGGCATTCATCTTTAAGATGAAATCAGGGCAGTCTTGACCAGCCAGAGGGCAGAATCTAGACCCAGACTTCCCGGGTTGAAGCCTAGCTCTGCCAGGAAAAGTCTACGAGATTTACTCCTAGCTTCACTTCTTTGTCTCCACATCTGTGAAAGATGAATTCTAGTAGTACCTATCCCAGAAAACTGATGTAAGGGCAAAATGAGTTGAAGGAGCATCGGAGTAGAGTAAGTGATGTAAAAATGCATAGTAACTTTGCAGCCTTTTTTAGTAGTGTTTCACAATGTTTTAAGGCTGATATACAAAGAGTTTACTGGAAACTGACTATGTCTCAGAACAATAAAAAGCACACATGTTGAAAAAATAATTTACTTCATGCCCTCTGAACTTTCAGGATACAGGGGAGTCAGCTGGAGAAGGGAATTGCCAGTGTGCCTCAGGGGATCATCATGCTAAATGCTTTGTTCTCTTTTTTTGGTTTTGACAGCCTCTAAGGAAAATATGTCAAAAATATTACCTAACAAATCACTAACTGAGGTGTTTATAATATACTATAGTTACATCTGAATGAGCAAATCTGGTCTAACAACTTCTTATTAAATTCTAATTAAATTAGAATTAAATTATTAAATTTATTAAATTAAATTCTTATTAAATTCAGCCCTCAACTAGTAATGTTTAATTTTTTATTTAAAAATCTCTTGCTATTTTTTGCTTCAGACCTGTCGTTATGAGTTTACCTCACTGATTCTACATTTATTTTTCAATTAGTAATTGACTGTCTTCTGACATTTCTAATGGATCTGAAAATCTTGTAGATGTATTGTCTTTGCCCACTTGTTTCCCAGATGATAAAAGGAGTTCAGAGGGATTTAACTATTTCCTTCCAAAATGGCAGGTGGGATCAAATAAATTTCTGGTTCTGGGAAGCATTTGGCAGATTGGGAATGACTCATTTGTTTCATGATGCAAAAGTCAATGCAATGCTGACAGCGTAATAAACTTACATTGTGGTTTGATAGACTTGGGAAACCCTTCTCAACCGCAAAACATAATGTTCTTATCTTCCAGCTTCACCATTATCTGCATTATTTAAACAAAAGATTTAACTTACTGTTGATCTTATCTTTTTATGGTGTAATTCTACATCAAGTACCCTTCTAACAGAGACAATAACCACTTATTAAGTTTTATCTATGGGGTAAGCACCTGGAGAAGGAAATGGTAACCCTCTCCAGTATTCTCTCCAGTATACCAATACTGGTATACTCTCCAGTATTCTTGTCTGGAGAATCCCTTAGACAGAGGAACCTATAGTGCTTACAGTCCTTGAGGTGGCAGTCAGACACGACTGAGCCTGCATACACACACACAAGCACAACAAAAAGCTTTTAAGTCATTATTGTTGACTTCTGTGACAGTAATGCCAAGGGGTATTACTATTATCCCACCTGGAGGTGAAAAAGCAGTGTCAGAAAGGTTAAGTCATTCACCCAAAGCCACACAGCTGGAAAGGGTCTGTGACTCCAAGTTACCAGACTAATATTCATCACCCTGTCTCTGCATCTCAGATGGGGCGATGAGAGGGCCCTGCTGTCCCATCTCCAGAGCGACCAGCCTTCTGAAGCTGTCTGTAGATATATCTTTTGGTTCTCAGGCCAGAGGACAGCAGACTCTGCTCTAGCACCGTGTGTCCTCATCTTCTGCTGTTGGGTGGTGCTGCCTGTTCAGGACCTCCGCACACGCCGCCCAGTCTCCAAGTCAGTGCAATTGCTTTGTCTTCTTTTTGCCTAATATGAGCTTGTATATATAGTCACACTTCAGTATATTGGGGGCTCCCCTGGTGGCTCAGATGGTAAAGAATCTGCCTAATTATTTAATGCAGGAGGCCCTAGTTTGATCCCTGGGTTGAGAAGATCCCCTGGAGGAGGGCATGGCCACTCACTTCAGTATTCTTGCTTGGAGAATCCCCAAGGAGAGAGGAGCCTGGCGGGCTGCAGTCCATGGGGTTGCAAAGAGTTGGACATGACTTAGCAACTAACACTTTCACATTTATGTACTCACAGTCCTGCCTAGAGAAGACCGCTGGAGGCCTGGAAGTCCTGACACTGACTCCAGACTTTGCCTCTTCCTTTCTGCATCATGTTGAACCTGGCTCCAAGCTTGGCTTCTCTTGGGGCCATACTCACTCCTGCCGATGCCCTCATCCTGTGACCAGGCATTGCTTGTTATCTGGGCGTTCAAAACTTTCCCAGGGCTGCCACGTGACGTTAATCCTCCTGCCTTTCAGTTTGGTTTCACTCCTCACATAAGCTCTGTTGATAAGACAACCACAAAGGTGAATATGCTCTTTTGTAGAATTATAGTTCAAAAATTATGACTTCCCACCTTCCTAATCAAGAACTCTCACACCTCATCAATATTTCCTGAGAGAGAGCTGGCGGTGTGGTCACTATGGGAGACATCTGGGCTGCATGAAGACAGAGATCCTTCCTTTCATCCTCTGTCACCCTCTTCTCCTCCTGTCCTCAATCTTTTCCAGCATCAGGGCCTTTTCCAATGAGTCAGTTCTTCACATCTGGTGGCCAAAGTATTGGAGCTTCAGCATCAGTCCTTCCAGTGAATACTCAGTGTTGATTTCTTTTACAATTGACTGGTTTGATCTCTTTGAAGTCAAAGGGACCCTCCAGAGTCTCCTCCAGCACCACAATTCAAAAGCATCAATTCTTTGGTGCTAAGCCTTCTTTATGAGACTTAGAATATGCCTAAATCTTAGGGTGAATCCCTTTCAGGTTCTAGAGTGAGTACCCTCGCTATGTTAGAATAGTTCCAGTCCAACAATCAGAAAACATTTTTCAGATAAAAGATACTAAGAATTATTACCTTCCAGTTACAGATAAATAAAATTACTCAGGTAATAATTTGTAACATAACTAGAGGGCCATGTCTGGAATGATCTCTGAGACAGTTACATTTTACTGACCTATTAAAAAGTTACATTTCACTCACTCTGAGTTGTGAGCAGTTTCAATCCAGCCTGTCTTTATTAATGAAGGAAATAAGCTTTCCTCTAGCTGGCTTTCATGTACCTGCAGACACACAGGTAGGCAGACAGGCATATGGTTGCTACAGGCGACTGCTGGTGTTTTCTTCTTAAAGCCATGTGGGCTTAGCTGTTTTGTTTTAAATGTTTGCAGGATTATCTTAAATTGGAATTCTTCAGTATGATCCTTCCATTGGAACCATGTTCCCTCTTTCATTTAAACTTCAAGAGGATTAATTTCCAGGTGATAAGGAAATTGATCCAGAACTCCTAAGCACTATATTTCCCAACTTTTCATGGACCTGGCACTGACACATACACACATACCATGCAGTTGTCATTTTGCTGTTTTTCTGTGAGAACCTGTTATTTCGCTCTCACAGTGTAGTGGGTTTCTTATGTAACCTTAGTGGATTATGTAACATACAGAAAGCTATTACTGCCCCCAGAGAGACAAAACAGTCTTTTTCATCACCACCTGGAAGTCTGACCTGAGGGTTCATGATGTTCCTCTCTCAGCTCTCTCAGTTTTCTGTGAAACATCTACAAATAGGATCTCTACTGTTGCAGCTCAACTCATACAAAATTTCAAAATTCAATTCTCTAAGCTTTTCATTTCACAGAACTTGTCTCTATCATGATTTTGTGAATGTTTAAAATGTCAAATATTATCATTAAAAATTTAAGTAAAAGAAATAATTAAAAAACACAAAACTAGTAAGTTAAGTCAATCTGAAAATCAATCTTATTCTTTGTTTGAGTTGGCACGTGAGTCTTGGAGATGGTTTTCTATCTTCCCACTCTCTCCAGGATGCAGTTCATGCTCCAGCTTCATCCAGCATCTTCCCTAGACTGATCTGGGTACATCTTGCCTGGCCCAGGTGATGCCCAGGGAACTCTTGCATAGAATACAACCAGACTTTCGGAGATGAACACAAAGCCCTCTCAGACCCAGCCTCACAGAACTGCTCCCTCCCTCCCTGTCTCCTCCTCCCTCACCTTCCCCACATCTATAAGACATGTTTCCTTGCACGTGACCCATCCTGGCTCCACATGGTGGAGTCCACGCCAGGACAGAGCCAAATTTGAGAAATATTTCTAATAATTAGTGCATCTCTGTTTCTATCCCTTCTTAAACATCTCCAACTTCCCTCTTCTCATATTTACCCCCAAAGGTTCACTTCTCATCTTCAATAGACCACAGCGCCTCACTTATTTTCCAGGACCACATTGTAAGCCATGTATGACTGGTTGTCATGAACAGTCAATCTATTATCACTGGATACCAACCTTAGAGCAAGATTCCATTCTTCTTGTTCTTTGTTTGCTTGTTTTCAATTTCCAAAACAGAATTCCCTCCACTTGGAATAATCAATGCACTCACTAGACATCCTCACACCTTGGTCTTTCTTCTTGGCTTTCAGCAGTCAAGAGCTCTCCATTCCCTTAAGACTTTTTTTTTATTGAGCCCCCCAGTTTTCCAGGCATCAAAGAACAAATTTAACTTGCCCTTTCTCTCCACTCTGCATACACATGAACAATGACTATCTTTCTTTTTTCATTTTTATTTTACATTGAAACATAGTTGATTAAAAATGCTGTGTTAGTTTTAGGTGTACAGCAAAGTGACTCAGTTATACATACACTTGCCTCTATTTTTCAGATTCTTTCCCATTTAGATTATTACAGAATATTGAGCACAGTTTTCTGTGCTATACAGTAAGTCCTTGTTTGTTATCTATTTTAAATTGATTTGTTTTTTAATTGAAGGATAATTGTTTTACAGAATTGTATTGGTTTCTGCAAACATCAACATGAATCAGTCATAGGTATACATATGTCCCCTCCCTCTTGAACCTCCCTCTCATCTCCCTCCCCATCCCACCTCTTTAGGTTGTTACAGAGCCTCTGTTTGAATTCCCTACACTGTACAGCAAATTCCTACTGGCTATTTTACATATGCTAATGTAAGTTTCCATTCAATTCTTTCCATACATTCCACCCTCTTCTTCCTCCCCCTTCTCTATGTGTGTTCTCTATGTGAGCAATAACTATCTTCCAGTGAGTGCATGCTTGATACAAGGTATGACCTAGATTCTTGAATCATTGCCTCTTTTCCTTCTTGAAACTACTCCAAAGCAAGAGGGAAAATAAGAAACAAAAATTGTATTGAGAACTAAATTAAATTCTTATAATAATTACACTTTAAATATAAAGATAGGAATTTCAATATAGAAGAATGTTAAACACATGCTATATACATGCTAATCAAAAAAAAAACTTGTATAACTCTAGTAATATTAGATAGGCTAGAAAATCTTCCAGAAATAAAAAGGATTATTTCAAATAATAACAGAGTAGGAAAACAAAATGATCCTAAATTTTCATGCACTGAAGATATGAAATAAAAATTTTAAAACTATGAAAGTGGAAATAAACAATCATGATGAAAAATTTTCAGTTCAGTTCAGTCGCTCAGTTGTGTCCTACTCTTTGTGACTCCATGGAATGCAGCGCACCAGACTTCCCTGTCCATCACCAACTCCCAGAGCTTGCTCAAACTCATGTCCATCAAGAATATGATGCCATCCAACCATCCCATCCTCTGTCATCCTCTTCTCCTCTGCCTTCAATCTCTCCCAGTATCAGGGTCTTTTCCAATAAGTCAGTTCTTTGCATCAGATGGTCAAAGTATTAAAAAGAGAAGCAACTAATAAATAAGAGGAAGATTTGAAAAATATGCTTAACAAATGAAATTCTATCCACTTAAAAAACATTGAGACCAATGACCATAGAGCAGATACTTTTTCAAGTAGACATGTTTATCAAAATTGACTGTATGCATGCTCAAAAAACATACAACAACAAATGTCAAAGAAGCGAAATTTGGTCACTTGTGATTTCGGGCCACAGAGGATTAAGCTAGAAATCATTTGTTAAAGATAAAAATTCACCTCACCCCATCCAAAAATAAACAGCACTCTTCTGCATAACCTATGGGTTCAAATCTATGTAGAAATTATAATGAAATAAAACATATATTCAACCAAATGACAATGAAAATAATACATATCAAAATTTGTGAGATACAAACAAACCCCTGTTACAGGGAAATTAACAGCCATCAGATAAGAAGAAAGCATAAAAATCAAATATCTAAGACATTTTTTGCAAAAGCAGCTAAGTCAATGAAAAGAAAGTAGGAGGAATCACTTTGCTGTACACCTGAAACTAACCCAACATTGTAAATCAATTCTACTTCAATTAAAACCAAAAAAAAGAAGGCACACTAGAGTTGTGTCAAGACATGAAAATAGTGGCAGGACAGGCAGGGGCCACCACAGTGTTGTGAAGTGATTGTCCTCCAATTAAAATCAATAAATAATTTTTTAAAGTTATTCCATGTAGCATTTTTGTAAAAACAAAACATTGGGAACAATTCATGTGTCCATCTATAGGTAAATGACTAAATATGTAACAGTGCAGCCATAAGATAAAATGTCAAATTAAAAAAAAAGAATTAGAGAATTCATTACATATCATTAAAGAAAGATCCTCAGGATAATGCTATTGTTCAGTTAAAAATCAATTGCAGAAAAACATTTATAGTACGCTGTCAACTATGTAAAAATTGAGGAAGGAAAAGGAATGTTGATATTCCTTTGCTGATATGTTGATATTGACTTT
Organism: Neotragus pygmaeus; assembly: GCA_006410875.1. Lineage (NCBI taxonomy): Eukaryota > Metazoa > Chordata > Mammalia > Artiodactyla > Bovidae > Neotragus > Neotragus pygmaeus. Next base: position 3,402,111 of record SJYV01051337.1, on the reverse strand, counting down.
TACATACATGCAAATATCTCAGGAAAGATGAAGAAAAAATTACAAAGATGGAGGAGAAAAGCAGGAGAGATGGCTGGGAAACAGAGAGAGGAAGGAGTCTTTTCTGTTCCTTTCTGTCCTTTTTCGTATTTGAACTGTGACTTCCTTATCTGTGTATCTACGTAAACTGCAAATCATTCTGACCAGCATTGTATGGAAGATGATGAATATGCTGTATTCAGGAAATAAAAAACCCCCGACGTTACCAGGATGCACTCTCCCAATAAGAGTGCCTGGAAATGACAACAAAGGATTGTGTTTTGTCTCATCTGCATATTAGAGCACCCCTGAGTACAGGAGACGAGAGACAGCACAGAGAGCGCAAAGCACCAGCTAATTATTGTCATCTGTGACATACTGGGGCTTGGCAAACACAGAGGCACAGGAACGTGAAACAAAGAGAACACAGGCTATCTGGGCGTTTCTGGGACACATGAAGTGTGGACACAATAGACCTGAAGGGGTGGGTGAGACCAGGTCATGAGGGACTTTGCATGCAAAACTTGGCATGCATTGCGTGGTTTTCCGTGAGGCAATTAATACGTGGCAGGACATGTTTCCAGGGCAAACTTAAACTTGGCCCCTTTATTCTATCATTGTTTATACATAAATGCCATGTTTTCATCCTTTTGACAGACATGCCTCCAGATGTCATAAAATAGCTGCCTAGGTGGCCAAGTGCTTTGAATGATTGCCTATACTTTTCAAGAGTACTGCCAAAGAATAAAAACTCCAGGAATAATTTTCTGACAAAAATATTTTGAAGCTATACTGGAACAAAACTCAGAGCATCAAGGTTGAGGAATCGCTGTAAGTAAGAATCATGGTCCTACCTCGATACTGTATTTCTTGGTGCTGAGCAATAGTTGGATAAATTAATAAGATTTTAATGTGAATAAGGTCATCACAGAGCACTGTCTTATTCTTTGCATTTCTGTAAAGAGCATTTCTGAAGAGCATCAGACTGTCTTCTTTTTCAAGTGGAGATAAAAAGATGTAAGAGACTCAGTGGCACTTTCTCAGGCCTGCTGACCCATCACCTTCCACCTCCAGGCATTTGTGTAATTTGGATAGACATGAACAACCACAAGAAATAGAAAAATGAGAGCTGAACATAATGAGATGTTCCATCAGGAAGGAATTTGTGGAGGAAAGAGGAAGAGAAGGGAGGAGCCATCAAAGGGTGTTGGTCACGGCAGCTTGTGCGAAGGTCAGCCTGTGTCCTCTGTCTAAGGGCCAGAGGCACATCCATTCCAGCCCTGGGTAGTAGGGAGGCAAGAATGTGCCCTCTGAGAATATTCCAAGAAGCTAAGTCCCAGGGAAAATTCACAGGCTGACCTGATGTGACAAATACATGTGAGTTTTTTCAACAACAATGTAAAGACCGTCAGGAAATGTTTGGCAGATTCCTCTGGCTTTCCAGACCTCAGAAAGGAAAGACAGGGAGCAGCGCTGGATTGAGTTTTCTTGCCAGGATGCGTAGGTATGGCTGCAGCAGAGGGAGCAAGTCAAAGCCCTGTCAGAGGGCTTACTTCAAGATATGGATCAGACGATGGTTGAAAGTTGCTGTGAAGGTGGAAATGACCTTCAGGCAGATTTCCAAGAGGGTTTTGTAACCAGCTCCTCAGACTCCCAGCCTGATAAACGGGTCCCTGTAGTGGTGTCCCTGGTCACTGAAAGGCGGCCACCATCACGGTTCTGTTTGGATCCAGCAGTGACCTTCTGGCAGCATCACAGCCTGGAGCAGCCTTCATGCATAGAAATGGACCAGACGTTTGTTCACCTACAATAGTTGTCTGCGGAGTTAATCCTTCCAAAAATAGGTCAGCATCTTCTCTCCTTATCTCGAGATTAACTCCACAGCAACTCAGCTGGGAAAAGCTTTCTAGAACCAAATGCACTGTTTCTGTTCCACGGTCCCTTTTGTTACTGGACACACTGGCCTGAGTATGTGTGTGCAGAGAAATCCAGTTTTTCATTTGGGTTTATTCTTTACAATTAAAGGACCGTTTCCTTGGCCTTATTCTTAGTCTCCACTGCTCAATTCAAGCACTTAGTGGGAAAAACAAGCAAGGGTACAGTTTGGGCAGCCAAGGAAGTTTATGACCTCCCAGAGTCTGCTGACCAGAGATGGACTCAGAATTGCACCCCTCCCCCACACACCAGCTAAGCCAGGACTGCCCCATTGCATCCTGCCAATAAAACCCCACCGTGGGCACTCCTGACTTCAAAGGCTCTGTGGATTCAAATCCCAGAGGCTCAGCAGCACATTTAGCGATTTTGTCAAAAGATCTTTCTTTTGCTTCTTTAAATCCTTGAGATTGCAGATTGTAGTTCTCCCTGCTCTACTTCTTTCGTCTGCACCAACAAAAAGTGCTCAGTCCTGAGGGACACTCCTGCCTTTGCTGGGAGGATAAACAGAGAAGAGGGAGATGGTTCAACAAGCAAAGGGAAGGAGCCGTGAGAAGCATGGAAGGATGTTCAGCCCACATACGCAGTAGGGCAGGTGCAGGAGGCAAAGGTGGTGGGGGAAGGCAGGGGACTTTTATCTCAAGGGGAAGCATGGCCAGCCATCCACAAAGGTAGTTCAGTTCAGTTCAGTCGCTCAGTCATGTCCAACTCTTTGTGACCCCATGAATTGCAGCACATCAGGCCTCCCTGTCCATCACCAACTCCCGGAGTTCACTCAAACTCACGTCCATCGAGTCGGTGATGCCATCCAGACATCTCATCCTCTGTCATCCCCTTCTCCTCCTGCACCCAATCCCTCCCAGCATCAGAGTCTTTTCCATGAGTCAGCTCTTTGCATCAGGTGGCCAAAGTGTTGGAGCTTCATTTTCAACATCAGTCCCTCCAATGAACACACAGGACTGATCTCCTTTAAGATGGACTGGTTGGATCCCCCTGCAGTCCAAGGGACTCTCAAGAGTCTTCTCCAACACCACAGTTCAAAAGCATCAATTCTTCGGCGCTCAGCTTTCTTCACAGTCCAACTCTCACATTCATACATGACCACTGGAAAACCCATAGCCTTGACTAGATGAATCTTTGTTGGCAAAGCAATGTAAGCATAGGGTAAAATAAGCATCATCACTAATATCCTATGACACTTCAAAAATCAAGTTACTATTGTATGTTTTAAGATGAAGAATAAATTCAAAGCAAGAGAGTCTTGAATTAGCACTTTCTAGAGAAAATCTCTCTGTTGCATTGCTGATACATAAAGTTTTACAGAATTTAGAATCACATAAAGGATATCTCTTGCTCTGGGACTTCAAGATCTTTCTACTCTGTTCTCCCTGTTGTAGAATCTTTGTTGTTCTTTAGCTGCTCAGTCATGTCCAACTGTTTTGCAATCCCATGGACTGTATGTAGCCCACCAGCTTCCTCTGCCCATGGGATTTTCCAGGCAAGAATACTTAGGTTATCACTTTCTCCTCCAGGGACTCAAACCCGTATCTCCTGCATTGGCAAGTGGATTGTTTACCACTGAGCTACCAGGGAAGCCCTATAGACTCTTAGCCTTCTCTTAATCCAATGTGACTAGTAACCATTTTCTCAATGGTGAAAACAAGAATCTCACTGCACTTTGATCAAGGTGCCCATTAACTACCTCTGACCTTGTGTTTCTCCAGGACCAAGTCACTCAAAGGCATGAGTTGAATACAAGCCCAGGACTTCAGGGTAGCAGAGGTGACTGTGGGTGCTTACAGATAGTTATGCACTCTCCAACACTGGATCTGTCTCAAGATATGTTTATTCTATGGTGCTAAGTATATTTCAAACATCTGCTTAGATCAACAGTAAAAAATGTGGCATTAAACTATTTAGAAAATTCAAGTCACATTGCAATAAAAACACCAGTCAAATTCAGCAAATATGACAATCAGGGAACTTGGATGCTACTCAAATTAATCCTACATTTAACAGTGATGGCACATTTCCAGTTGGGTGCCAAACTAATGAGAAAATATTAAATTGAGGCATTTAAGGGGCTTTCACGGTCCAACTTACATTGGATATCCAACAATTAAAAATGACAAGTTATTTTCATGTCTGTGCACCATTTCCATTGTTTTTCTGCATACATGACTATGGCCAATTTTTAGACAATATCCACACACTGGAATTTCCAAGTGGCTCTGTGGTAAAAAAAAGAAAAAAGAAAAAAAAAAATCCGCCTGCCAGTGTAGGAGACATAAGAGATGTGGGTTCAATCCCTGGATCAGGAAAATCCTCTGGAGGAGGAAATGGCAACCCAGTCCAATATTCTTGCCTGGGAAATCCCATGGACAGAGGAGCCTGGGGGATGGCTACAGTCCATAAGTTTACAAAGCATTGGACATGACTGAGCAATGAGTATATGTTACATCCACACGCTGCTCTTTAGAGGGTAAACAGGCACCTTTCTCCCTGGAAGCCTTCCGCCCACGCTGTGTTCAGTCTGCTGTCCCCTCCCCAACAATATGTCATAGAGATTCTACAGATGTTCTGATCACTTTCGGATATTGAGGACAAAGTAGTTTAGTACCATCTGAAAAAAAAAAAAAAAAAAGTCAAACTCTTACAATGTAAGCCTTCTCTCTTTGCCTAATTCAGTCCTAGAGCAGAGAAAAGAAATGGGTTACTGTTTTCACTATTAAACCTTGATCTTCCATTGCTCATTCTAGACTCTCCCTTCCGCCTCTGGCTTCTGTGGGATTAGAGTTGGGGAGAAAGATGAAGGGAGAGATGGGACAGGTCTACTCTGGGGAAGGAGCTGCAGATCCTTACAGCAATGGCATGGAGATGCATGTTGGTGTTTTAACAGTGGGACCTTTTGTGCATTCTCCAGAGACCTCCTCTGCATGGACCTACACAAAATCCCTCATTGGCATGAACTCTACCCTCGGCCTGATGACTTCTCCAGCTTCACCAAGCATTTCAGTCTGAAGCACAGCTCCAATTTTTTTCCACCTTGCCTGTGCAAGAAATCTTTGAAATGATTCAAGCCTGCCTGCATCCTTGGGGTCCCCTGACCCAGAAAAGCACTCTGCTTCCCTGGTCCTCCCACCAGTCTCTCCTGCTCCACCACCAAGAAGATGCCAAATCTTCTCACCCAGGGGCTTCTTTAGGCAAGGGGCATGCCCCATTTTCATTTCTCTCAAACTTCTGGGACTCAAGGGTACTTTTCACTTGTCTCCCTGGCCCTTGACAATAGCTCAGCAAATTGTGGCCACTCAGAATGGTCTTTTTAGTGTCAGAGGTCCGTGCTTATCCTTTGGAGCACTCTCAATAGCCATCAGACTGGGGTCCAAGACACAGAGCCAGCCATTCAGGAACTCTTCCCAGGGAAAGCTTCTCTCCCCATCATCTCCTGATTAGTCTCCTTGACTCCTAAACACGAGGTGGATGATGGCTAGGGGCCCCAGATGATGGGATATGCATGTGGGGGTGGTGGTGGTCAACCTTGGCATATTCGGCACAGGGAGCCTGGCCTTTCTCTTTTTAACATGTGGTCATTTTATAACCTTTTGTCTTGATTTTCCTGTAGAGAAAAAGTCCCACTTATCATATAGTAGACAAGAAGTCCAAATGGTGAGGGATCATGTCACAAGCTCTTCACTGTGTTTCCCAGCTTCTTGCTCAGAGCATTCTGTCCTTTCCTTGGGTACAATCCATCACGTTACAAAGGTGATTTATGTAACATAAACAAGGGGGAACCCACTCTATTCTCTACAGTAATTTGGATATCTCGTGTTAAGGCATGATCGATTGATTATGTAACAATTCTTTGATTTTTAACCACCTCTTTTTAGAATAATTAACAAATAGCTATTTCTAATTATACTGGAGAATAGTGTTTCTACTAGATTTTTTTAACATTCAAGGAAATTCAAACCTTTTCTCTTAGTCATGTTTTCAAACTCACTTTGTTTACCAACCTTCATTCTATCATTTTTCTTCATGGATGAATCTATTTCCATAAACTCAATAGTTATTAATAGAATAGTGTAACCCTAATCATTATGAAGATGATCATTACATTTGCAATAACAGCCACCAAAACTGACCTTTTCAGTAGGACTCGTGGTAGCATAAATCTGCAGCAAATAGCACAGAACTCTAAACAAATATGAGTCCAATTATTGATTTTTCTTCAGGATGAGAGCAAGGGTGGGGATGGTGATGGATGTCAGTAATGAAATCACACTTAATCTAGGTATCTTTCAACTGTTTCTAAGCCTGTTTTTTCCAAATTTTTTCTCTAACCTGTTCTGCAAACATGGAATATAGTATACTCTTCTATTCACTAAACTCTATCCTCCATTTCAATTCTCTTTTCAAGACAGTTCTGAGTTAAGCAAAAGCCCAGACATTTAGTCCTCCTTTCTCTTCCCAAATGTGCATAAATAATAAACTATCACACATAAGGAAAGCACACATCAAGTCAAAAAACCACGTGATGAAAGTTTTCAGGATTTCAGATAAATATAATGCTTAAGGGACTGGACTTTTAAGACGATATAAGGATGACAAAAGCCCTTCTTGGGAGAGTGCGTGCCTACTAAGTTGCCTCAGTCGTGTCCGATTCTTTGCAGTCGTGTTCGACTGTAGCTCCCCAGGATCCTCTGTCCATGGAATTCTCCAGGCAAGAAGACTGTAGTGGGTTGCCATTTCCTTCTCCTGTGAGAGAGCAGTTGATCTCAGAAGTCAACAGAAGGCGACATTGTCACTTATCAGTATGATCTACAAGAGTTAGGGTGAAGGTGACCCAAGAACTATCAGAAAGAGTGAGCCCTCTGCCTCTGAGAACTAGTAACAAAAAGTCCTGCCAGTATATTCAAAACACTCATTTGTGTTTCCTAGTATGATGACCACAGCAATTAGATAATCATCTTGTGGTATATGGGAAGGGACAAAGAGTTAATCTTGGTATGAATAATTGTACCAACTTTTGGATGGAGGGCAGACAGAAGGCCTTCTCCAACCATAATCCCCAAATTGCATCTATCTATCCATCTAGTTTCTTAAAATTTTCCCTAGGAATTAGAAATAAAACACCTGATATCTCTCAGGAACCAGTCCAGAAAATAGGCTGAGGGTTAATATGGAGCCCCTACAGACTTTTCTTTGCTAATATAGAGTAACAACAACAACAACAAAAATCACAAGGCTCAAGTAAAGTTTCCCTGGTTCAAAGAAAGGAATTTACTTTGCACATTCACATTAGCTGCCTCCTTCTGAAATACTGATCTGTGGTCTCAACCAAAGACCTTGCATTTTGGTCTTTGGAATAAACAGTTGGGAAGAGGAGACAATGTGGACCAGGAATGCTTCATTCTCATTAAATGTATCAAGCCGTTGGGAACAGTAATACGTTTGTGGTGGGCACCCACGGTTGTCATGTCCATCTTCTCCTTCCCAACTGAATCCTACCTAAACCCAGCTGTACAGATGGTCCTGATTGTCTAGACAATCCTCTGTCCTGCAATGATGAGGGAGAAGGTGTAGGGCAGGGCATCAGGACCTTCTGTGCTCGAGCGCGCGCGCGCACACACACACACACACACACACACACACACACACACTTCTCTTTCTCTCTCTTTTGCAAAGGAAACAAAAACTTGAGCATTCTAACAGAATCTTGTGTGCCCTGGGTTTTGTAAACCCAGGGAGATTCTAATTGAAGATTTCACATCAGGAATCACTACAGCAACCTTCAAGTCTGTGTATTTTGTTATAAAGCTGTCAGTTCTTCCAAATACGTAAGATAAAAAAGGAATCAATCACACAAAAGGAAAAAACACTTCTTTCCCTGTATTAAGTCAGTTTTACCCCACCTATGTTCCTTGATATTATGGACTTCCCAGGTGGCTCAGTGATAAAGAACCCATTTGCCAATGCAAGAGATGCAGGAGATGCAGTCCAATCCTTGGGTCAGGAAGATCCCCTGGAGGAGGGCATGGCAGCCCACTCCAGTATTCTTGCCTTGAGAACCTGATGGGCTACAGTCCATGTTTGATATTATAAGTGCCACAAAATCTTCACAAATATGTAAATGCCTGTCTTCAAAATGTCTAAAACACTTTCCTTCTTTTTTTTAGTTTTCTTACTATTTTCTTCTTTTTTTTCATTCTCATTTGAAATGAAATTACTCAAATTCAGTCATTTGGACCACGTATTTTTACAACCTGCATCAACTAGATGAAAATTAATTGTTATTATAAAGTTATAAAAACAGAGAATTCATCACTTAAGGATGTGGTTCTGGACCAGTTTCAAATCATAATGGTTATGTCTGAAAATTCACCTTTTTATATGCTTGTCTCGCTCGCCTTTTGGTTTTTCTATGACTCACTTCACAATTCCACTTTTAGTAAATGTCTCATAAACAGAGAAAGGACCTGCCATCATTTAGCAAATATGACCAGTGTTCATGACTCAAAACGTGCTGAGTATTATATTTTTCTGAAACTTATCTTATTTTGTGGCTTACCTGGTGTCTTAGTAAAGAATCTGCCTGCCGATACAGGAGACTAGGGTTCGATCCCCGAGTCAGGAAGATCCCCTGGAGCAGGAAATAGCTACCCATTTCAGTATTCTTGCCTGGGAAATCCCATGGACAGAGGAGCCTGGGGGGCTACAGTCCAGGGGGTCACAAAAGAATCAGACACAACTTAGCTACCAAACCACCACCAATCTTATTTTGTATGATCCACAAATAACCATAAGGAAGGAAAACATGTAGTACATCCTAAGGACCAATGTCACTTTATTCTGTTATATGTTCTATGATGTCTGTGTTACCTTGAGGGAAAGGGCAAACTTAATTAGCTTAGCAACTAATCATTTCAAGGCAAAGCAACCTACATGTGAGAAGTGTGATTTTTGTGCAACTTTAGGTAATAGTTAAGAACTGCACATCTACTTTTGTTAAATTTCAAGAGAATATGTTAGAAAGATTTACATAAATTTTGAAGGCATTCCAATTTCTAGCTCCTGACCAATTATAAGTTTTGTAATCCTGGATAGAAATAATTTACCACCTCATTAGCCACAGAATTATTTTTTAAATGTAATCACAGAATTTTATTTTTAATATTTTACCAAACATTTGGGCTGCCATCAAGTATCTCTTCCTCTTTAGTTTCAAGGGATAGCAATATTTCAACTCATGAAATGAGCCATTTCTTAGGATGTATTAATTTGCAATTTACACAAATGCATGGTTTTTATGAATTTTAAAATTTCAATAAAAAAGAGTTAACAATGCAGATCTCCTCTTTGTATCTACCCTTTAATTAACATCTTTTATTAAAAACAAAGTGTGTTTGGATAGCGTATGAATTGTTATTACATTGGATTATTTGATACAGAAACAGACTAGAAAATTAAGAAACTTAANTCCTCTTTGTATCTACCCTTTAATTAACATCTTTTATTAAAAACAAAGTGTGTTTGGATAGCGTATAAATTGTTATTACATTGGATTATTTGATACAGAAACAGACTAGAAAATTAAGAAACTTAAAATCACTGGGAAAACATGATTTAGTAACAGTGTGTACATAATAACAACATTTGAAGCACATAACTGTACATTTAAAACATATGAAATAGCATTGCAATGGTCCCCGCCTTGTCCAAAACCGTCAGTGTATGCTTGAAATCATGGATAGTACCAAACCCTATATATGTTATGTTTTTCCCCTACTATAAACAGGTAGCCTAGCCTAGACAGAAAGAAGTATGATTCATGTCCCAGGCAGCACAGGGCAGGATAGAGCAAGTGTCATCACACTACACAGAATGGAATGAAATATAAAACTTTTGAATTGTTTATTTCTGGAATTTCCCATTTAATATTGCTGGACCGTGGGTTACTGAAACCCTTAGAAAACAACACCAGGAATAAAGGAGGACTATTGTACATTTCAGGTTTCCTTGGTGGCTCAGGTGGTAAAGAATCTTCCTGAAATGCAGGGGACTTGCGTTCAATCCCTGGGTCAGGAAGATCCCCTGGAGAGGGAAATGGCAACCCATTCCAATATTCTTGCCTGGAGAATCCCATGGACAGGGGAGCCTGTAGGGCTACAGATACTGAGGTCACAAAGAGTTGGACTCGACTGAAGGACTGAGCACTAAGCACATGTGCCTCCTGTTGTAATGCATTTAAGGACATAGCATCACTTCAGACATGTGACCTGGCCCCAGACTAAACCCAACAAAGCCTCTGAATCCAGTGTTATGCAAATGCAGGAGGAAAAGGGACTTGTTTAAAGACAGTGCAAGCCTGCAGTCAACCAAGGACAGAGAATGAGAAATTTTACTGAGAAAATGATCTATATGCTTGAACAAAAAAACTGGATGTGGGGTTCAAGAACTGGGACAGACCTACAAAACCTATCAACCAAATGCCATGGCATCTTTAGATTTTCACTTGAACAAAGTAACTATTAAAAGTCAGTTATGAGACAATTAAAAAAATGTTTAACACTGAACTGAACTTAAAAGTTATTTTAAAATTACTGTTATTTTTAGGTGTGATAGTTTTGTTTTTTACAGTCCTATCTTTTAGCAATATATATAGATGTGTTTAGAATTGCATGATTTCTTCAGTTTGCTTTAAAAATTAAAATTTTAATCTATTATAACGATATTCTGGTAGTGTTAAAATACGATTTTCTCTTCAAGATACATGTTTACATATTTACAAGAGAAAGCATTACAATTCTAAAATTTGCTTTAAAACAATAAGAATGTGGGGCAAAAATATTAAAAGAGGAAATATGGATGAAAGAAAAATAGACAAATATTGATCACTGTTAAAGCTGGGTATTGAACTGATTATATTATTAACTATTTTTGTGTATGTACAAACCTTTTACAATAAAAGAATGTAGAAACACTAAGTAGTGGGAAAAAAGAATGAAGAAAAAGTTTCCTAAGAAGTACTCAACTTTCTTTTAAGAATGCTGATTAACTGAGATAAATATTCTCGAATTTAAAAAAAATTTGAAATCTAGAACCTGTCTTAAAAATTCATATTCTGAGGTCATGGCAACCCATTCCAGTATTCTTGCCTGGAAAATTCCATGGACAGAAGAGCCTTGCAGGCTACAGTCCATGGGGTGGCAGAGAGTCATGCACAACTGAGTGACTAAGCACACACAGCACATCTTTTAAGGTACTAAATACATTTTTATCCTTTGAATCCAATCTTATTCATATATATCTTTCCAGGAATATATATAATGACAGAAGAACATTTAGTAGTAGGAATAAAAACCAGATAAGCTCTTAATGAGAGCTGTTTACTTTATCATCCTGCACAACAGGAATTGGAATTGTCTCCCAGTCTCAATGACAACATAAAAAGGGCAAATAAGGTAATATTGAGGATGACTTCAAGGTAAAGTGCTTCTGAAATTCCAATTCTGTAGAACCTGTGTATTCTCAAGGCAAAGTAAAATTGCTCTTTAATTGAAGGAGAGATTAAAGCTGAGCCTCTGTCAGGGGTGGTTTAGTTCTGCCGGGTGAGTGGGACGTATTGTCCCTGCGGCAATGTGGTCTAGCCTGTTCTCGCTTCAATCTGAACACTAGTTAGCCCGGACCCTGAAGTATGATTTAAAATACCGTAGCATACATCTTCATTTGTAAAGCTACTTGCCAAGTACTTTTCAAAGTCTGCGTTGCCCAGAAAGTAGTCTCAGAGTCCAAGAGATCTTGGGAGATAGTTGTCTGCCTTTGACGCCTCCACTTCCACCCCCGCAAGCATCCCACTATCAGCCCACCGGGACTTGCTTTGCCGTCTCAGACCCCACTCTCTCAGACGCTCTACCCTGTGTCCCAAATGAGCTCCCACTTCCTACGGATTTATACTCTGCTGGGATGGAGAAAATAGAGAAAAGAGAAAGAGGAAGGAAAGAAGGGAGGGAGGTGTTACTGAAAGCAGGTCTGGCTACTTGCTCAAAAGCCGTTAAAGAGGTAAGTATGATGGAAAGCAAAGGTGGCTCAGATGATGAGAATCTCCCTAAAGTAAAATTTTAAAAAATAAATAAATAAATAAAACAAAAGCGACTTGATAAAATAAATACAAAAATAAATAAATAAATAAAAAATAAATATTCATCAAAGAAAGCAACTTGATTTTAATTGTATTCATTTTAACTGTGCATTTATTAAATCTTGCTCCAAGTTGAATGCAATTTGATCCATAGAGCTCTTTGGTGTTTATAAGTAGTTCTGTTCACTAGCAACTATTTTTATGTGGAAAAGCATTAAAAAAAAAAAAAAAAGAATCTCCCTACAATACAGGAGACCCAGGTTCGATCCCTGGGTCGGGTGGATTCCCTGAAGAAGAGAATGGCTACCCACTCCAGTTTTCTTACCTGAAGAACTCTGTGGACAGAGGAGCCTGGTGGACTATACCATGGGGTCACAAAGAATCAGACACGACTGAGTAACTAATACACAAAGTTTGCTTTATTTTGGATGCTGGCATGTTAGGGGGGCGGTGGTGTTCTTCCAAAGGCCAACTCCCCCCCACCCAGCACTGACACAGTGTGCAAGTGTTGAGGGAGCGGGTTATATGCAGAAACAGCATGGTCCGCTCTGACAGCCATCTTGAAATTAGTCATGCAGTCTGACAGTTTTTAGCTCCAGGGAAGTTTGTTCCTATTTCCTTGAGGCCAGTTCTCAGAATTGTGGCGGCTTATGTCAAGGAATGCACTGGCAAGGCAGAAGCTGAAGGAGATGAAGGTTTGATCCCTGGGTGGGGAAGATCCCCTGGAGGAGGAAATGGTAACCCACTCCATTATTCTTGTCTGAAAAAACCCATGGGTAGAGGAGCCTGGCTGGCTACAGTTCATAGGGTCTCAAGGAGTTGGACACGACTGAGTGATTAAACATGCAAGCAAAGCATTTATTTCATCGCTACTTTATTTTGTGGCTCCAATGCATTTATTCTAATGATATTTTCATCCATTAAAATTGATTGGATTGGATCACAAAATGCCAACACTTCCACTACCAAGTTCAGCTCTTGAAGTCTCATATCTCCCTAGTTAGTCTTTCAATGACATGATTAAAAATGTTAAATTGGAATCAATTCCACTTACAACTGCCAATGATCAGAGAACACTCCAGTTGGCTGTAAGTATGCTGACAAACAGCACTAAATGAAACAAAAATGCTCCTAAAGACTGTTAGAGCCCACAAAAATACTGGCCAAGATGGTTTCCTTATGTATGAACCACAGTCTGAAGATCAGTTTGAGTGCATGAAATTAATAGATGTTTGTTCCTAGAGGAAAAAAGCTATGACAAACCTAGACAGAGTATTAAAAAGCAGAGACATCACTTTGCCAGCAAAGGTCCGTATTGTCAAAGGTATGGTTTTTCAGTGGTCATGTACAGATGTGAGCGTTGGACCATAAGCAAGACTGAGTACTGAAGAATTTATCCTTTTGAACTGTGGTGCTGGAGAAGAGTCTTGAGATTCCCTTGGACTGCAAGAAGATCAAACCCGTCAATAATAAAGGAAATCAATCCTAAATATTCACTGGAAGGACTGATGCTAAAGCTCCAATACTTTGGCCACCTGACATGAAGAGCTGAGTTATTAGAAAACACCCTGATGCTAGGACAGATTGAAGGCAAAAGGAGCAGGGGGGTGGCAGAGGATGAGATGGTTATATAGCATTATTGACTCAATGGACATGTGTTTGAGCAACCTAAGCAAGATAGTGAGGGACAGAGAGGCCTGGTATGCTGTTTATGGGATTGCAAAGAGTCAGACATGACTTACCTACTGAAGAGCAACAATATATTAAAAAGTGATCCTAACAAAGATTTCTTCTGGCATTTCAATGAGAAAATAGCCCAATATCAAAGAGCTATCAGATAGTATAAGCTGACAAAGAGCTTCTTAAAGAATCCTTTGGTTAAAAAGCTGACAGAGACCATAGGAAATCCCAGCAAAATTACAAATGAGCTACAGCATCCTTTGTGTACTAAAATATTTCATGTGTCCTCTAATATACTTCAGTGTAGCCATTGACAATAAATGTTTGAAAAGGGTTATTTAATGAAGTTGAGAGACTAAGTTGCACAGAATAGATTGCCTAAGTGTGATGATGTCACCACATATCCTTTGTAAGCGGTCCAGTTAAATCTGCCTTGGTCTTGGATCTGACTGGTCTACCAGGGATGCTCCAGGGAGGTCATGTGTGTACAGAGGCAAAATAATTTTCTCCATGTAAATATGTTCAAGTATTTAAGAAATGCCATGTGCCGTTGCCCTGGCGGTTCAGTGTCAATTTACAATCAAAATTGAATTTGACCTTAAAGCAATCTTTTTCATTTACTAATGATGGCAGCTGATCTTTAAATGTGTCTGGCTATTCAACCATCATGAGCAATGGTTCTGACCGCTAATTCACAGGGCCCTTAGAAAGAATGAGCCCTGCTACAAAGAGTCTATGGATGGGGTTTCTGCCTGGATCACCCCAGGCCTTCATTAAACAGGTATATTTGTGTTTCAGGTCTATTCTTCCTCTGCACAAGATGAGAAACAGAACTTCTAGCCCTGCATGCTATGTACTGTGCAATCTATGTTTATAATGATGTCCCTGAGACAAATCTGGCTTTCTACAACCTCCGCACAATAATCAAAGGAAAACGCAGGCAGTATCTACCTAATACTGGGTGAATGTTGTCTGTTTTCATCATTCAGTTGCTAAGTCATGCCCGACTTTTTGCAACCCTGTGGACTGCAACACACCAGGCTCCTCTGTCCTCCACTGTCTCCCAGAGTTTGCTCAAATTCATGTCCACTGGTCAGTGATGCTATCTAGCCATTTCATCCTCTGTTGCCCCGTTTTCCCTCTGCCCTCAATCTTTCCCAGCATCAGGGTCTTTTCCAGTGATCCAGTTCTTTGCATCAGGTGGCCAAAGTATTGGAGCTTCAGCTTCAGCATCAGACCTTCCAAATGAATATTCAGGGTTGATTTCCTTTAGGATGGAGAGGTTGTACCTTCCAGAAACTGACAGCATTTGGGGGGCAAATCAAAATCACACAAGAAAAATAAGAATCTTCCTCATGAGGCTGTTTCATAAGAAAACTGGGTTCTTTTCATTCCCTCCCATGAATCATGATGTAAACAAATGCAGAGATACAATGATATCAATTTACTCTAAGCTTAATATGTGTTAGTTAAAGAGATGAACTGTCAATTACTTACTATTTCTCATACGGCTATGGGTTTCACTGGTGGCTAGGCTGGTAAAGAACCTGCTTGCCAATGCAGGAGACACAAGAGATGCAGGTTCAATCCCTGGGTTTGGTAAATCCCCTGGAGAATGAAATGGCGACCCAATCCAACATTCTTGCCTGGGAAATTCAATGGACCTGGCAGGCTACAGTCCATGCGGTCACAAAGAGTCAGACATGACTGAGCACACACACACTCACACGTTATGTTAATATATTCTTACATGTTTATGTAGCAGCAATAAAATCATTTGTTGAGGGAGGAAAAAAAAAAATCAGTATCTCCCACGTAGGGAGTTATTTCCCTCAAAAATTTCCTTAGAAGAATATTTGCCAAAATCAGCACATTCCTGAAGCACAGCCCTTTCATTCATTACCAAGACATAGTCTCTCTTCTTTAAAAGTACCATCTCATTGACATCTCTGTAGTCATTTAATGCACGATCACTGGTCAAAGTCCAGCCACAAACGGGAAGCATTTACGCTGGCTGACAGAATATACTTTGCAGAATTTTATAACAAAGCTCTAAGATTAAATAAATATGACATATTTTCCAGCAAAAATTCTTATTTATTTGTAATTTTGCATATTTGTTGATGTGTTCAGGGTTAACTTGGCCTAAATAAAGTTCGATATTCATAAACAATGAAGCCTGAGCCTACATAAAAGATTTCTTTCCTTCTTATGCTTTTTATCCTTTTAAAAATCTGAACAAATCATTTATTTTTAAATCACTACTATTCTATAGAGCTATTTAGCATTCAATAGCTCTCTTGCTGAAAACAAAATTCCATCTACTATTAAGTAATTAAATTAACAAAAGCAAAAGGCATACTATAATTTTTTGTTGCTGGTGTAATAAACACAAAGGAAACAATACATTATTCTATAGTATCACTTTCTACCCAACACATTTTAGAATTATGTTAAATTTCTTAGGAGAAAATGATACTAGGAAATAGTCTCTAGAATCTACCTTTATGTCCATCAAAGGTACTAAAAAGTTGACATCATTTCTCAGTACCTTTACAAATATTTTCATTCTTCTAACAGAAAAGTAGAAGTCCTGATAGAGACCAATAAAAAATAATAAGTATCATAGAGATAAACAGAACATTCAAAAATGTATTGAAAAAATGCATCCACTGAGTTATTAATAGCATCAATTAGATTTATTTAGTTAGATTTTGGTTTTGTTCATATCTTCTTAGCATAAGCTTGCTCTGACTGTGGAATTCTTTTAGGGAAAAAACCCAGGAAGAGTCATGGACCCCTGACATTAATGAGAGCTCTGTGGTCTGAGAAAAAGTACCTCTGAGGGAGAAGGGAGGAGAACTGGGCTGTAGGTCAGGTCAAAAGAGTTTAAACAAAGGTGTAAAAAAGAAATACCATTTCAGAGTTGGCAGTACTCTCCAGAAAATGCCAGAGCTTCTGGAGGGCAGGGGGCAGGGAGAAGGTGTGGTCTGGCTCCTTTCAAACCACAAAATCACAGGAACCAACTTTCTTTACGTTTTGGAAGGAACTAGCAGTCACACCGACAACAAGGACAATATTTAAGTCTAAAGTTCATTTTAAATAGGTACATATGGTTAAACAAAGCGATCTGACTTAACAGACTGATACTCGGCACCAAAGAACATAGAGAACAACACAGGGCAGAGACAGTCCCTGCCTCCCTGGGACACAGGGCTCTTGTGAACTCAAGGTCCTTGTGGTCACTCAGCCTTGTCTCATGGTCTGGAATACAGCCAGCATGCGGAAAAAAAAAAAAAAAGCGGGGGAGGAGCGGGGGACAAGGCTGGTAATGAATAATGGCTAGGTAGTTGTGCAATTAACAGAAAGGAGCATTTAATTAAATTGTAAATACTGCAGAATACAGATTGGCTTAGCATTAAACATGGATTAGGTAATAACTAATTGGAAACAAATGTGTAGGATTTTATATATTTAGCTCTTTAAAGCTTGCGTGTGTGCATGCTAAGTCACCTCAATAGCATCCAACTCTTTGTGACCCCATGGACTATAGCCTGCCAGGCTACTTTTGTCCATGGGATTCTCCAGGCAAGAATACTGAAACAGATTGCCATGCCTTCCTCCAGGGAATCCCAGGAGTTGAACCTGCGTCTTTCACGTCTCCTGCACTGGCAGGTGGGTTCTTTACCATTAGCACTATCTGGGAAGCCCCTTTAAAGCGTACTTTTCCCCTATAAGTATTTTCCTCTCTTGATATAAAAGATACTGAATAAATCCAGAAACTGGAAAAATTCTATTCTACCCTTCATCTGTGACCTCATTAATGTCCAGAGCATGCCTACCTATTGCACAAAATGTCTTTCCATTTCCAAACCCCTGAGTCTTGAAACGCCAACATTTCATGATTAGGAGGAAATAGTCACATTGCAGATGCTAAGAAGCTCTGGCAACCTCATTAACTAGAGCAGGTTTTGGAGAACAAAACATTTCCTGCCACATCAGATCCAATTTCTCTTCTGTCTTTCGTGAGATCCTGCAACCCATTCAGCCAATCAGCTTTGTTTCTGTAAATTCACATCAAGGTTTTTCCACAGTTCACTGTGTTTGGGAGATACATCAGTGTTTGCTGAGGCAAAATCTTCAGGAGGAGACTCAATGTGTAGGACACATTCTGCAGAGTGAGAGGACATCTAAACTAAGATGTCAGCTTCCACCCTTCCTCCATTGTACTTCACCTTGTCTTTTTTTTAATATTAGTTACTTGATTTGGCTGCATCAGATCTTGGTTAAGGCACACGGATCTCCACTGCATCATGCGGGATCTTTCATTGCAGCACGTGGCCTCAGTAGTTCTGGTGCAAGGGTTTCCTTGCTCCCTGGTATGTGGGATCTTAGTTCCTGGATCAAGGACAGAACTTGAGTCTCTTGCATTTCAAGACAGATTCTTGACCACTGGCTGGGGGAGGGGAAGCACATGGCCAAACAACTTTGCCCTCTGAAATTCCATTTTGCACACTCACCCCCAGAAGTGTCACATTGAACCACTTTTCCTGATGGGAATGTGCCATGTCTTTGGTGGTTTAATGCATGGGAAAAAAAAAAGGAGGTAGAAATAGATTCAAGGGAAGGAAACACTTTTTAGGAAACCCACAGAGTCAAGTCTTAGAGGAGTGCAGGAGTAAACCATGGGCTACATTGGTTATTCAACGGGGAATGGTGTGTAGGTGGCAAGCTTCGAACTGATTTTTTCAAAGCAAAAACCCAATACGTGGTGAATAATGAGGATATAAAGTCTTTGGTTCTTAAGTCAACTGTTGCAGTTTTCATGCTGACCTGTTTCATGTAAATGTTTAGCACAGATAAATTCAATTCAATTAATTTTAAATATTACTGTTTCAAAATGAAAGATCCTGTGGAAACTTGGAGAATTAAACAAAATAGGAGAAAAGAGTATGAAAAGTGAAAATAAATTCCAATGCTGTTTGCTTTCTTCTCACATTCCATTTCTAGATACTTTTCATAGAAAAAATAGTTTCTGACACATATTTAGCATCTTCTGTTATGCTCCAGGTCCAGGTCCCCAAATAAACTGGGAGAATAAGTCATCCACAGTAATGCAAAAGCAGAAAGAGAGGTTTTATTTCTTGCTCGAGCAAGGGCACCTCGCCATATCCAACGCAGTGGTATGGAGCAAGAACCCCGAGCCCCGAATTACAGCAATATTTACAGGCTTAGAACAAAGACAGCTATTTGGCATAAGCTGATTGGTTATACAATGCACGTGCGTGGACTTAGGGCTTCTTGGCATTTACTTATCAGCTAGTTTTTGCGCATGCGGCCTCGCTTAGGGGACTTTTCATATTATCTGGGCTAGTTCTAACCAGGCTACAGGGAATATGCTGTCTGGCTGAGTCTCAAGGTCGGGGGAGATGATAATCTCAGCCCCTTCTGGTCAGTGACCCAACTTTTCCCGTGATTGTAACTTTTTCTTGCGTTAGTCCTTGAAGCTTGTCATGGCTTCTGTTAGGTCTCAACACTTCTAGCCTTCTATGTCCACCTTTAAAATCCTTCTTTTGCCACAAAACCTTTTCATGTGCTCCTTTAAAAGTTTTTTATGATAAAGTGTTAAATTTTTAAAGAAAAGTCACAGTGAGCAACACACATTTTCATTTATGGGGTTCTGGCTCTGAGCTGTCCATAGACTATCTTGATTATTTGTTGAGAATTTGAGGCAAGAACATATCCGTGAATTTACAGCACTCTGTTCTCAGATGCCATGTAAAAATAACTGTAGTAGTATCTTTACATGGGAATGCTTTTGCTTTCAGATCCTCTGTAGCTTTAGGAAAAGAAAGTAAAGATGCTCAGTCGTATCCAACTCTTTGTGACCCCGTAGACTGTAGCCTACCAGGCTCCTCTGTCCATGGAAATTTTTCAGGCAAGAGTACTGGAGTGGGTTGTCATTTCCTCCTGCAGGGGATCTTCCCAACCCAGGGATTGAACCCAGGTCTCCCACATTGCAGGCAGACACTTTATCAGCTGAGCCACCAGGGAAGCCCCCCTCTAGCTTTACTGAGGTATAATTGACATAGAAGCTTTCAATTCTTGTGATATAGAGTTCTGTGTTTGCAATTGGTTTTCAATACCTAAGGTTAATAGGATTCTAAAAAACATGCAATCTATTTTTGGACATTTTAATATGTCAGAAATTGTCTAGGCTGTCCCCACTAACAAGACACTGGGCTTGGCAATTTGGGAGACTCTCTGAAATCTGAGAGTTGAGACAAGTTCTCAAAAATTGTTGTACTAACATGAAAAGAAAAGGAAAAAAAATTTTTCCAAGAAACTAAAAAGGAATCTGAATTACAATAAGCCTCAAATGACACAAGTATTTATAGACTGAATGAGAAGGGGCAGATGTCAAGAGAAATAAAAGAGAGAGAAAAAAGAGAATGTATGGGAATACACGTGGGTTTCCATGGTGGCTCAGTGGTAAAGAATCCTCTCGCAATGTAGGAGACCAGGTTCGATCCCTGGGTTGGGAAGATCCCCTGGAGAAGGAAATGGCTACCCACTCCAGCGTTCTTGCCTGGGAAATCCCATGGATGGAGGAGACTGGCAGACAGCAATCCCTGGGGTTGCAAGAATAGGACATAACTGAGCAACTAAACCACCATAAGGAAATACATAGAGGCTGTGGGAAAAAGAGAGGAAGGGACAAAGTGAAATTACAGACAAAACCTAGAGGAAGAGCCCAAACAAAGGAGAACAGCCTTGAGAAAGGAATGGATGTCACAATAGTTTCATGCAAAGGAATATGATGAGCAATTTGGGGACACACTCTTCATTTCACATGTGTTATCTGGTTGTGGTGTGCCATTCAGAGCTTCTGGGTTTTTTCATCCCATAGAATCTCTTTTTCTTATGGTTTGGTCAAGTAAAAAAATAAAATCTCTTAGAATAAATACTTCCACCGATTTACTTATAATCACAGTTTGAGAATCTCGTAGTTTTTTAAAGAATGAATGTCCTAGGGATAAATGATATACTTCCAAAGGGGAAAACATTGATAATTTAAACAGAAAAGTTTAAATCTAATCTCTTACTTTGGGTTCCTACAACAGGGCTTGTAAGCTGGGAGGTTGATAAGAAGAGAAGTGACAGGGACTTTCCTGGTGATACAGAGGTTAAGACTTCACCTTCCAAGGCAGGGGGTGCAAGTGTGATCCTTGATTGAGGAGCTAAGATCCCACATGCCTCAGGGCTAAAAAAAAAAAAAAAAACAGAAGCAGTATTGTAACAAATTTTAAAAAGACTTTTAAAATGGTCCATGTCAAAAAAGAAAGAAAAAAGGAGAAATGAGGAAAGAAGGAACTCAATAAAGGAGGAGAAACCAGGAGACTATGCTTGGGTGAGGGTGTGCCTGTGAGAGGCCTCCTGGAATTTTCCAGTGGGGTACCCACAGGATGTGTACCCACCAGCTGCCACCACTTCCTGACTCCCCCAACCACCAGAGGGTTGTTCCTAGGAGTGCTAAGTCCCCTGCATTTCTCAGCTGTGTCTATATCTGGACTGAAAATGCTTCTATTTCTTAAATAAACAAAAAGGCCTGAGGCAGGAAAGCAGAGATGGACAGAGGGTGATGGAGATGGATGCAGTTGGTAGCCTGCAGACTGTTCTCTAGAGCTGCGGATAAAGTCAGAAATACCTTAGTTCACCCTTAGGCGGCTCAGATCTGCTCATGTTCTCTTCAACTTATCACTGCCTCTTCAAGGTGGCAGTCGGCACCGTCTCTAACAAATACACACACAGCAACAGGACAAACCTTAGTCCCCAGTCATGCAGCTCCTACCAAAGATGTATCATCTCGCTCCCATGTTCCAGTCCCCTTCTAGATTTTTCTCATCCCCAGCCAGTCTTCAGCTGCTCCTAGATGGCTAGACGATTAGAAAACTCCACCTCCAGGGTCTGAGCACACTTGGTAGCTTGGTTTGGTTCTGGTGACTATTATCACTGAGCACGGGAGGACCAGGAAAGGATCCCACCAAACCACTGATTTCCAGATACACATCCTATACCTGTGTAACAGAAGCATCAGCTAATCATAGTGAATTACCCTGGCCAGTGACACCCTTCTTTGTTCATCTACTAGCCTGAGCATCCAAAGAGACCCAAGTTGCAGTTGTAGGAATAGCTTCAATTTAATAAATTTTTTTACTTTACCCCTTGAAATCTTAGCTCTCCAATCCAGAAAGATGCTCTCTTCCCCTTGTACCTTCCTGTGAGAGAGCAAGCAAGCTCTCTCCGAATTGTGGAGTCTAGATTTGCTTTAATCCAGTCTGATCCTCTCTGTGGCAGTATGCATTGCTAACCTTTGGAAAAGAGCATTTTATGAGTTGCAACATTGTTCTAACTGACTGAATGAAATAGAGTTACAGTTTTCTGGACAATTCTCTTTTATCTTAATCACGTCCCCAAGGCACATGTTGATTATGTATAGAGAGAAATCTTAAAGAAATTCTCATCAATTATTTTGTGCAGTATAGAGACGGTCCAGTTTGGAAATACGTATGTATATGTACATGTGCGCCTAGTCGTTACAGTTGTGCCCAGCTCTTTGTGACCTTATGGACCACAGGCTGCCAGGTTCCTCTGTCCATGGGATTCTCCCGGCAGGACTACTGGAGTGGGTTGCAATGCCTTCTCGACACAGGGATCAAATCCTGTGTCTCCTGCATTGCAAGCAGATTCTTTATCCACTGACCCACCAGGGAAGCCCACATATGTATACATGTACTGTATATCATAATATATTTTAAGTCATTTTTTTCACATTTAACTAATAATTCTCTCACAAACAAATGTAATTCCATTCTATTCTAGGAATCTGAGTAACATAGAACCAACTTGAATGATAAATTTGGCACCTGATGAAAATTTTAAAATACCCAGAATACACTGATCATTTAGCTTTACAATTTGTTTCCTGTTTTTGGTTGTTTGAGCTCTTCCTTAGGCTTCAATTCTATTAAATAAGTATTTTTTAAAGTGAGAGAATGGGACGGTTACTAGGAGTTTTAGAACTTGGGTTCGCGAAACCATTTTCTTGACTTTATACCCAGTTTATTTTTTGTGTGTGTTTTATTGTTCTATATACCACTATTGACAAATATAGCAGCAATATACTGCCAACTAATGTCACTACTTTCACTTAAATCATGGCATTGATTTAGAGGAAATTCCAGTAGGACTGCCAATTCCAGCCCTCTGATATAGGCTGTAAATGCAGTTCTTCAGCTCTAAATATACCCTACCATTGTCTCTTTTAGGGAAAAATATTCAGCAAATTGCATTTCAAGTGGTGGTAGGGATAATTAAAAGAAATAATAAGGCAAGTTTGGTTGAATATATGGAAACCATAACACAATTTAACTCTCTGTAGATGGCACCCCATTCCAGTACTCTTGCCTGGCAAATCCCATGGACAGAGGAGCCTGATAGGCTGTGGTCCACAAGGTCACAAAGAGTTGGACACGCCTGAGCGACTTCACTTTCACTTTTCACTTGCATGCATTGGAGAAGGAAATGGCCACCCACTCCAGTGCTCTTGCCTGGAGAATACCGGGGGCAGGCAAGCCTGGTGGGCTGACGTCTGTGGGGTCGCACAGAGTTGGACATGACTGAAGTGACTTAGCAGCAGCAGCAGATAGTTTCATAAGCCAATAAATCACAGGGGATATGAAACAACTTGCTAGCGAAGAATTGACAGGAAAAGATCTGGAGATCATGAGTGACCACTAGCTTCCACATGTTTTATTAAAAGAGTTACATATTTTATTAAAATATGGCAGGAAAAATAATATTAACAAAACTGAATTCTGGAGACTAATAATCATGAAATAAATCAAAACCTGTCAAAGAACTATCTAAAATATTCCCTATGTACAGATGGTAAATTCTATCAAACCTCAAGGAAAAGATAATTCTGATTTCAGTTAATGTGTTCTAAAGGATAGAAAATGATTTCAAGCTTCCAAATTTATTTAGGACTTTGATATTCAAATCTGACAAAGATCAACCAAGAAAAAATTACAGCCAAATTTGCTTATGAATATGGATGCAAAATTCTAAATAAAATATTGGTGACTTAAGATATAAACATTTAGATGGATTAAAGATGGAAACACAGCTAATGTCTCGTTTTCACCCTTTCTCTGCCCTTCTAAAATGATGTATTATAAACATACTTCAGCACTGATTGGAGGCAACTGAAGCAAAGTTCTTGCTGTTCTACGGAAAGGGGAGGTCATAGCCAAGTTGCTCACAATTCAGGCAGTGGGATTAATGGATCATAAATTCCTCCTGCCTGGCAATGCCCCAGAGAGAAATAAATTCAAGGTGTGTTTATAGAGACAGGACCACGGACCTGGCATTCTTAGCTTGCAAATGTTCTGAAGTCCCAAGACAGTCATGGAAGTAGCAGAAAGCCACTGGATCAGAAAAGATCAGGGTTTAGAGGGTGCCTGACTGTAACTGTGGGGACAATCTGGGACCAGCATTTACAAATCAGCCAATAGTAGTCTTCATATTAGTATTTTAAGGAGGATAATATTATAATTACAAAAGAAATGCCAAAGAAGTAATTGCTAAAAGACAGCTTCAATTTATTGCTAAATATAAAATCTTTTATTTTTTCCAGGAATGGTAGGATATTCTTTTATCGTAATAAAAACCCATCAGCTGCAACCATATTTTATAATGTAACAGCGTCATACCAATTATGTTAAGAATAAAACATTTTGGGGCAAATTTTAGCCAATGCAAAGCAGCAAGAAGAAAAAACAAGTGTGAATATTGAAAAGGAAGAAATAAAGTTAGTGCTATTTGCAGATGAAATTAAGGAAGAAATAAAATTAATGCTATTTGCTATTTGTACACTGCTCTAGAAATTTAAGAGAGATTACATTTTTAAACTGTTAAAAATTAAAGAGAGTTGGGAAAGTAGCCAGACATAGTTAACTAATTTTAAACATATATTCTATTTTTAATAATGTTAATTAACACTTATATAGCACATAAGTTTTTGCAAGACCTAATCTAAAGTATACTGCCTTTACGGACCGTATGCCACATGGAACTCCACTCAGTGTTATGTGGCAGCCTGGGTGGGAGGAGAGTCAGGGAGAAAATGGATCTATGTATATATACGGCTGAGCCCCTTCACTGTTCACCTGAAACTATCACAACATTGTTGGTTAATTGGCTTACCCCAATACAAAATAAAAAGACTTAAATGAATACTAACTTTTACATCACTATATTAGGAACAGGAAATGGAGATACAATCAAACTAAGTGATTTTTTTTACACAGCTAGTAGTAAGTGGAGGAGTCAAGATTTGATCCCAGGTGAACTGACCACCACCAAGACACTTTGACATGTTTGAAAACAATAAAAAGATTATCTAAAAGCCGAATGGAAAAAAAAATGTATGTGAAATAGGCAGAACCCACAAGAATAATGAAACTTTATAAAACTATTCTTCAAAGTAGTAGACAGTTTTTAATGGATAGATATTTTGATGAACTCTCAAAAATGTACTTTCCAGAAATATTATGCAAAATATTGTGTTTGTGTATATGCAGTTTTTCCCAGATGTTAGTGTTTTATGCTTCAAGAAAATTTGTCAGGAAAGTTTATAGCTCCCAAAGGCTTAACTTTGGTTATAAAAATAAAAGATCTGAGTAATTCAAGAAACTTACATCTTTCCAGGTGGGAAGACAATACGATAAAGATGACCACACTTTTCTTCCCCAGAGAAACATGAATGGAATGCATTTACAATAAAAACACAGGTCATATTTTTTTAGGAGAGAAAAAGTTGCCAAGAAGACTTAGAATTTCACAAAAAAGAATAAATGGGCAGTAGTGGGTTAGACAGTCTTAAAAATAAGATTGGAGGCGGCCCTTTCTGTTATTCAAACTTACTCTAAAGCTACTGTAACTGAAAATCCATGGCACTTTTAGAGTTAAGGAAAGATTCTAAAAATGAGGTCAAATACACACATGGACATACAGGAGACACATGTAAACAGCACTAACAGTTACATATACTTTATAATCTAATAACTATGTCCTTCCAATAAATGGAGAAATTATAAGTTATTCAGTAAAAGGCAATTGGAAAGTTGATAACTTTTTTTGAAATGAGAAGTTAAACCACTACTGAATACCTAAAATTTAATTCCAGATGATTCCTTTAAAAATTTTTTATATGAATTAAATTTTAAAATATTGTAAACACTTAGGAGAAAAATGGACTTTTTCAGTAACAACGAAGGTGGAAGAAGTTCACATGACAACAAAGTTAACAATTAAAAAAAACTACTAAATTTGTTTATATAAAACTTAAAACTGCTTTATGATGGAAAGAACCATGATAATCTGGCTGTTTTCCTACTAAAATAGCAAAGTTGAACAGAGCCACAGATATCATATATGCCTCACAAAGCTAAAATATTTACTCTCTGATCTTTTCCAGAATATATATCAGTATAAGGTTGAACAATTAAAAACATAATTTAGAATATAGTTTTTACATAAAGTCCAAAACCGAGTGAAACTAAACAACATATAATACAGCAAAACAACAAAAAAAAACACATGGTAAGGCTGTGCTGTGCTAAGTCTCTTCAGTCGTGTCAGACTCTGTGCGACCCCATAGACGGCAGCTCACCAAGCTCCGCCATCCCTGGGATTCTCCAGGCAAGAACACTGGAGTGTGTTGCCATTTCCTTCTCCAATGCATGAAAGTGAAAAGTGAAAGTGAAGTCGCTCAGGCGTGTCCGACTCTTCACGACCCCATGGACTGCATTCTATCCATGGGATTTTCCAGACAAGAGTACTGGAGTGGGTTGCCATTGCCTCCTCCATATTTTTTAAAAAGTATAACAATGATGAATATAAAATTCAGGATTGTGACAAACTGGGGTGAAAGGAGCCAATGTGGTACAGAACAGAAACTCACCCTGTTTGCACCTTATCAGTAACTCTAATTTTCGCTTCTTCATGGGTTTGAGGTTTCACCAGTGTTTGTGTTTTTTTATTATGCTTTGTAATTTACATTGTTGTTGTTTAGTCACTTAGTCATGTCCATCTCTTTGGGAACCCCATGGACTGTAGCTCGCCAAACTCCTCTGTTCGTGGGACTGCCCAGGCAAGAATACTGGAGTGGTTCCCATTTCCTTCTCCAGGGGATCTTCCTGACCCAGGGATGGAACCCTCTTCTCCTGCATTGACAGGTGGATTCCTTACAACTGATTCACCAGGGAAGTCCTTATAATTTACATACACATCACATAATCTTGAAGGTGTTAAATATTACATATGAAAGAAATAAATGAAAACAACTTAGGTACTAACAAGCTGACGAGGGAGTCTGTCTGTGGGTTGAACAGCTCCATTCGCAGATATGATACCGGGAATGACCAGCGTGATGCTGAGTGACCCAGAAATGACAGACTGTGGATGTCTTTTCTTTGATGCTATTAGATCTTTCTAGAGAAGGTTTCCTCTGAATTCCTGCCAGAGTTTGGGAGGTAGACCCTTACCTACTTATATTCTGTTAGAGTGCTGGATTTAATTAATGTTCACATGTAGAATCCAGTTGAATCCAGTTAATCTTGGTCATTTTTTCCCTGAATACTCTTCCGTCCTCTCTGTCATCTTGGATTTTTTTTTAATTCTTTTGTTACAGTTTTAATGGCATCTCTGGGAAAAAAGGAAACAATTGCCTGTTGTTAATCCACCATGTTTAGCTAGAAATAAATTACAAACCAATTTCTCAATTTTAGATGATAATCTCATACCTTTCCACCATGAAAGATGCCCTGCTTCAGTTTTCTTCCTAAGAATGTTTGATAATAATTCTGTTTTCAGTTACACTCTTTGTTACTTTTCTAAACTTAAACAGTAGCTGTTCCTTTTTCAATCATCACCTTGATAATCACTATGTAAGCTCTATTAATTCCCTTTACCTTTCTTTTGATGCCTTTATGTAGTTTTTGTTCATTTATCACCAACATTTTCCTTATTGACAAAAGAATAACGTCCATTATCATACCCTCAAAATTTTCCATCACATCAGTTATTCTAACTGTTGCTTGGAATCTTTATTTTTCCCCATAGATCCTGTCTTGCAGAGTCCTACATCATCCAAATCCCATCTCTAGCTTAGTATTTTTATACATTTTTTGTTTTTTGGAATCTGAAAATCATTGTCCTTTTTTAAGTTCTATGAAATTATTTTTTGATAATTTCCTCTCATTTTCTGTTCTCTTTCTAAAACTGGCCATAGTATGATATCACACCTCCTGGTTTGACCCTGTAGATCTTTTTCCTCCCCTCTAATTATCTTCCTTGTCTTTCTAGATTTTTTTCTCTACATCTTGAGAAATTTTGCCACTTAGTTTTTAAGACTTTTAATTAAGCTTTTTCTTTTTACAGTAATATTTTTAATCTTTGAAAGACCTGTCACATTATTTGAGTATTCTCTTCATCTTATAAGAAATCACCTTTTAAAGAATTTTTCNCTCTATGTCTGTGAGTCTGTTTCTGTTTTATAGATAAGTTCATTTGTGTCATATTTTATATTCCACATATAAATGATATAATATGGTATTTGTCTTTCTCTTTAGACTTACTTTTTCTAGTATGATTAACTCCAGGTCCATCCAAGTAGCTGCAAATGGCATTCCTTCATTTTTTATGGCTGAATAATATTCCATTACATACATCTTTGTCCCTTCATCTGTCAATAGATATATAGTTTGTTTCCATGTCTTGGCCATGGTAAATAGTGCTGATATGAACAAAGGAGTGCATGGATCTGTTTGAATTACAGTTTTATCAAGATATATGCCCAAGACATATATCTGTCAAAGACATTGATCTGTCAAAGAACCTAAGGAAAGCAGCTTCCTTTTCTCTTTCAGCAGCTGGATGTGGTGGTAAGATGTGGATACAGATAAGACCATAAAAATGTTAACATATGATTGATCCGAGTCAGAGACAAACATTCTTCATAAAATTATATATTTAGTTCACAAAGGGGATCAACAAATATTTTTCCCTCATCTGCAAAATGAATGTTCTATCTTCCTCTCAACTTTTATGAATTCTGATACATCTTCTTATACAATGAATAGTGTAGACAGTGTCAAATGCAAGTCTTCTGATATTTTCTAAGAACTCATTATACCAGATGGTAACAGTCTGAAGCTGTTTATTCAGTGCAGGGTTGAAGGTATTCACCAGCAGCCTATACAGCTTGATAAGAGTTGTCAAGGAGACAGGTGGCTGGTTCAATGATAGCTGATAACTGTCCTTTCAAGGGCTGCACACAGTCAAGGAGGGGAAGAAAAATGGGGTAGGAACAAACGAGGCTCAGATGAATAGGTGTATTGAGAAACTGTCTCTTTATCCTTGCAATTCCCCCTCCCATCCGGGTAGTAAATGACACAAAGGTAATAGAACTCACATAAGAACGAATAGCTTATTGACAGGTGCACGATGCTCCCTCACCAAGTTAATCTGTGTTCTGCTTATGTCAGCCAGTGCACAATATGGTAAAAATTGTATGGCTAATGAAAGAGTGAGACAAACTCCGGGGGGTCTCGTTCAATTCCTTTCTCTGCAGAACACCAATGTGCGTAAATTGACATCACCAGTGAAATGGATCCTCCTAAGACCACGTGGGAGCAAAGTCTGTGGTGAACAGAGACTCAGATTCTCCCTGAATTTGCTCTTCGTGATATGAGTTTAATTTTTATGTCCTCATGTCTTTTGATGGCTTGTTATTGGTAGTTTTTGAGTACAGCGAATGCTTTTTAAATTTCAACGTAGGCTGAGAAGAAAGACCCTATGAGCTAATTTGTCTATTAACACAGAATTGAGACAAACTTAAGAATTTTTGCATACCCATTTGGATATTTTTTCCTTTAAAGCAGATATTGGATTATTTACACAATAGGAAGCTTAACATGTACCTACATTTTTCTAACTGACTNATGAGCTAATTTGTCTATTAACACAGAATTGAGACAAACTTAAGAATTTTTGCATACCCATTTGGATATTTTTTCCTTTAAAGCAGATATTGGATTATTTACACAATAGGAAGCTTAACATGTACCTACATTTTTCTAACTGACTTTATTATTCTTTGATCTTAGGGAAGTAAAATGAATAAACCTGATGTTCTTTTCCTTTTTTTTTTTTTTTCATGGATAACACATTTCACATTTACTATCCCACAAGTCCTGGGTCTGGGACCATGAAATGCTTCTGTCCTCCCCATGGTCCCTCTCTCCAAAATCTGAATAATGAGCTATTTGGTGTCCTTACAAATCAGATGCATCTTCTAAGTTCTCTTGAAGACACTAGACTAATTTATCCAGAATAAGTTTGTGGACACATGCAGTGAACCTTGAATACCCTTTTGCTAGTAACTGCTGGATTCAGTGGTTAGTAGGAGAGAAGTTTTGACTAAGTCTGTAGCCCACCCACAACTGAAAACAGGAAGTTTTAATCCTCCAAATGCGAAGGATTTTAATTTATTAAATTTTGGAAAAACAACAAAGAGTATAATTTTTTATGATTTACTAATCAAGTGAGGAACTAAAAAGCCTCCTGATGAGGGTGAAAGAGGAAAGTGAAAAATCTGGCTTAAAACTCAACATTCAAAAAACTAAGATCATAGCATCTGGTTTAATACATGTGTTGTTTTATCTCATTGTTGTTTTAATTTGCATTTCCCTGGTGACATATGAGATAGGGGCTTCATTTTAAATGTTTATTTTCTATCAGTATATCTTCTTTGGTGAGGTGTCTGTTAAAGTCTTTAGAAAGTGAAAATGTTAGTCACTCAGTCATGTCTGACTCTTTGAGACTCCCTGGATTGTATCTCCGTCCATGGACTTCTCCAGGCAAGAATACTGGAGCCTGTTGCCATTCGCTACTCTAGGAGATCTCCACACCCCAGGGGTTGAACCTGGGTCTCCTGCACTGCAGGCAGATTCTTTGTTATCTGAGCCACCAGGGAAGCCTGTTAAGGTCTTTAGTCTATATCTTAATTGAGTTGTCTATTTTCTTATTGTTGAGTCTTGGGTTCTCTGTGTATTTTAATAACAGTTCTTTATCAAATATTTCTTTTGCAAATATTTCCTTCCAGTCAGAGTCTTGTCTTCTTGTTCTCTTGGCATTGCCTTCCACAAGGCAGAAATCTAATTTTAATGAAGTGTAGCTTATTAATTATTTCTTTGATGGATCATTCTTTTGTTGTATCTAAAATGTCATCATGATACCCAGGGTTATCTATGTTTTCATCTTTGTTATTATAAGGTTTTTTCTAGTTCTGTATTTTTGATTTAGGCTTATGACCCATGTCAAGATAATTTTGTGAAGAGTGTAAGGACTGTATCTAGATTCACGGTTTTGCCTGTGGCTGCTTAGTTGTTCAATCATTTGTTGAAAGACTATCTTCATTCCATTGCATTTCTTTTGCTCCTTTTTCAAAGTTTGGTTGACTATATTTTTGTGGGTCTATTTACAGACTCTCTATTTTAAAATGTAATTTTTAAGTAGATTTTCTTTTCTGAGTCGTTCATGACTTTTAGTTTCGTTTCCTCTTTTCCTTTTCCTCTGTGCTCTGGAAGATTTTCTTAATTTTTCCTTCATATCACAATTTAATATTTGTACCACTTTGCTTTCTTCTCTAACTAGTCCCAGTGCAAATTTTGATTCTGTCCTTCCAGTAAATTTTTTTCAGTTCTTGTGCATTGCACTGAAATCGGTTTTATTTTAATTTTATCACGAATCTTTTCATGCTTTGCTGCACTGTAACCTTACTCTAAGTAGTGGGTCTCTGTTTGCCTCTCCAGTTTTCATTTCCACTGTTTCAAGNAATTTTTTTCAGTTCTTGTGCATTGCACTGAAATCGGTTTTATTTTAATTTTATCACGAATCTTTTCATGCTTTGCTGCACTGTAACCTTACTCTAAGTAGTGGGTCTCTGTTTGCCTCTCCAGTTTTCATTTCCACTGTTTCAAGCCAAGTCTCCTGGGTTTACCTTAGAGATTTATTCAAGTCTTTGTGACCTGACAAGTCTCAAGGAAAGGCAAGAATCTTTCACCAAAGCCGCTCAGTGAAATCAGCCCCAGCAACTGTTTTCTAGAAAGACAACCTGACCTGACCAGCCAATGAAGTTACAAGAGCGAGGTGCTGGGTGAGAGGCACTGCTCTGTTTCCATGGATACAGAACCTGAAAGGTGTGACTGGAGCTCACAGCCATCCTCTTATCCAAAAGAAAGAGATTTTCTGATAGAACCCACAGAGAGGATGGTAGTTCTCCTCTTAAAGAGGAGCAAGCAAGACAGCAAGAAATCATTCTGTGAGAACACAGTTTGGAGTCTTCTATGCAGCAGCATCTAAAAACAGCACATTCCTGGGCCTTTTCATATAAGGGAGTTAGTTAAATTCTTTTTTGCGAATGCCAGTTTGTCCTGGGCTTCCTGTCTATTGCAATGGAATCATGATTAATATAACCTATTCTCTTACTGCCTTTCACAAAGGTCTCTTTTTTTTTTTTCATCCTACTGATGGAGATTCATGTAGGCGCTATTCTAAATAGTCCGATGTTTCCTGTAGTAGACATTTTAGGAGGTTTGCTGTTCTACTGACTCTTTACAATGTTTTGTGTTCTTAGGTGTCAGGAAAAGTGAAGGATGTTTTATTTATTTCTGGAGAGATTTGGGCAAAATGTGTGTTTCCTTTGGCCCCATTGCAAAGTTAATTAGTGTAATTTTCAGCTGAAATCCCAGGGCCCAGTCACGTTTATGCAGTGCTGCTCTGAAAAAGGGCCTCCACTCTATCCACGTGGACCACTGGCTTTGCACAATCTTAGAGTAGCTGCCACTTTCTAGCTGGAATTTTATTAACCTCTCTCTGCACCTTCTGATTAGAATCGTGTGGATGCAGAGGAGGTCAAGGGTTTTGCAGGTGGTGCTAGTGGTAAACAATCCACCCACCAATGCAGGAGACGTAACAGACAGGGGTTCAAGTCCCTGGATCTGGAAGATCCCCTGGATAAGGGCATGGCAACCCATTGATGTATTCTTGCCTGGAGAATCCCCATGGACAGAGAAGCTTGGCAGGTTACAGTCCATGGGGTCCCAGAGTCGGACATAATGGAAGCAATGAAAACACACAGAGGAGGTCCGGACCCCCAACCGGATACATCAGAACTGGCAGGATGATAGGGGAGCTAGTCTTCCTATAATTTAATTGAATATCACAAACAAGCACATGCAATGTTTTCAAGGTTTTTTATTTCACATGTATGTGTGTCCTTTCTTCAGCTTTATGGAGGCATAATTGATGAAAATTGTATATACTCAAGGTGTACAATGCTATGATTTGAATCATTGTGAAATGATTACCAAAATCAAGCTAACAAACGCTACCTCACGTAGTTAGTTTTCTCTTTGTGGTGAGCACATTAAAAATCTACTTTCTTCATAAAACTAAAATATGGCAATGTAGTATTATTGACTATAGCCACCATGCTGTACATCAGATTCTCCAGAACTTATTCATTTTGTAAGTCAGAGTTTGTACCCAATGGCCAGACTCTCCCCATTTCACACAGCCCCCAGCTCCTGGACACTTCCATTCACTGCTCAGATTTCTGCGTGTTAACTTTTAAGATTTCACATGTAAATGAGATCATGTGATATTTGTCTATGTCTGGCTTAATTCACTTAAGGATAATGTCTTCCAGGTTCATTCATTTGTCCAATAGCAGTATTTCCTTCTTTTTATAGCTTGATGTGCTGTGCTTAGTCTCTCAGTCCTGTCTGACTCTCTGCAACCCCATGGACTCTAGCCTGCCAGCTAAATAGTGTTCCTTTATAGGTGACTGATAGATAGATCACCTTCTTTATCCATTCATATGTTGATCAATGTGTATACTGAGTAATTCACTCAGTCATATCTGACTCTTTGCAATGCTATGGACTATAGCCTGCCAGGCTCCCCTGTCCATGGGCTTTTCCAGGCTTGAATACTGGAGTCAGTTACTATGCTCACCTCCAGGGGATCTTCCTGATCAAACCCAGGAATCAAACCCAGGCCTCCTGCATTGCAAGCAGATACTTAACCATCTGAACCATCAGGGAATTCCTGATAGATATGTAAATTGTTATATACTGGCTACTATGAATAATACTGCAATGAATATAATAATATAATGATTTCAGTTATCTCTTGGATACCGATTTTATTTCCCTTTAGATATATACACAGAAGTAGGACTGCAGGTGCATATGGTAGATCTATTTTTAATTTTCAGGGGAATCTTCCTGTTGTCAAGAGACTGAATCTTAGCATTTCCCACCATTTTTGGAGTTGGCTTATCTGAGTCCTGAGCCCCTTTCCTACTCGCAGTTGAGCTGAAATCAAATCTTCAGATTAGGTGTTGAGATCTTTTTTGCCAGTTGGGCCCAGGTGCGCTCCAGAAAATTTCCACTGCTCACCTTATGAGACGCTATCACCTTTCCCACCTTCCAAGTTCCACAGCCACTTCTACTGAAAGTTTTAAAAGGTTTTTGAGGAAAAAAGAATGCCAGAAGCCTTCAAAGCATAATAGCGGGTTTTAAACCATAGTATCAACAGAAGCATTCTAATATTATAAGCCCTACTAATAAATGAAACTATTTACCAAAATACCCTAAATCATATAAGATTATACTAGTAATCTAAACTATACAAATAGATGGGCTTCCCCTGTGACTAAAAAGTAAAGAATTCTCCTGCAGTGCAGGAGATGAAGGAGACACAGGTTCAATTCCTGGGTCAGGAAGATCCTTGGAGAAAGGAATGCAACCTCCCAGTCTTCTTGCCTGGAGAATTTCATGGACAGAGGAGCCTGACAGGCTACAGTCCACAGGGTCATAAAGAGTCAGACACGACTGAAGTGACATGTAAGCATGTATGCTTACAAATAGATTGGATAAACTCCCAGTGGCCCCTAGAGAGCTGGGGACCTCTGAAAATGAACAGGTCTATAGCCTGATATTTCTGCCTGGCATTTTATTACATTTAGAAACTTCAACTGCTCTTGCTTTACCTTTTGGTATCTAAAAACAAAGACTAGCTTTATGGATGGTGCTCAAGTTTTAATGGTGATTATGAGTAATGAAAAGCATTCATGTTTAAAATTCAGAAGTTATGCCAGGATCAACATTAGGGTTTTCTATTAGCACAATTGAGGGAGATTTCATGTTCGTAATTTAATTGAAACTCACAGTTCTAATTTCCTTCCCTATAAAGCCGTGGAAACCTGATGCTGTCGGACACAATAAACAACTCCACATTTCAGTGCCTTTCTGTGCAGTAGCTTATGTGCTATTTTGGTGTTTACTGGGGTTACATAACTTTTCTGCCCTGGGACTGCTTTTTTCTTATTGTCCATAAAGTTTGCCTCTGAAAGTGTCCAGTTAGCCCCCTGGGAAGGGTTAAAGAATTGCAAGTACTTTTAGGATAGCTACTGAAAGGGTTTTGTTCCATTGATGGTAATATCTACATTCAAAACCTCTAATATAACTGACAGAAGACTTTGATGAAAATCTAAATTAATATAAAAATTTAGATGGTGCTGGAGCGAACGATAGAAGAACTGAAACAAGGCACTTATGGTATTACATTTTACTTCAAGATCTTTTGTCAACTGCCAAGAAACTGAGTTCTAGGAGGGGGCAGGGGATCCAAGAAACATGTTAAACTGAATAAGAAAATAAAAGGTTAAAAATAGGAAAAGCCCTGGTATGTTGCATTCTTCAGAGTACATGAGATGATATTACAGTCCAGACCTGCATATGACTCCAGTCAAGTGATGGCCACAGCATCTTACCACCATCTGACTACATCCGAAGCCTGGGCATTCTCCCTATTGTTCAGTACCATCTGGAAGTCTAATGCTGGTCCCACAGCATTAGATCATGTGCTGTCTATAGGCACTAAGTATGTGTCAACTACTGTGCTGCTTAGGTTTCATTACACAGTGTTGAGGTTGTTGTTCTGTGGCTAAGTTGTGTCAGACTCTTTTGCGACCCCAAGGACTGCGGCACTCCAGGCTCTTCTATCCTCCACAATCACCCGGAGTTTGCTCATATTAATGTACACTGACTCAGCGATGCTATCTAACCATCTCATCCTCTACCACCCTCTTCTCCTTTTGCCTTCAATCTTTCCCAGCATCAAATTCTTTTCCAATGAGAGCTGAACTCTAGCAAATGCTACAGTCTCATTCCTCTATGTCATCATTTATAGACACGTGGATGGACCTAGAGACCATCACACAGAGTGAAGTAAGTCAGACAGAGAAAAACAAATATTTTATAATATCACTTATGTGTGGAAACTAGAAAAATGGTACAGGTGAACTTACATGCTAAACAGAAATAGAGACACAGACATAAAGTCCATACATTTGTCCATACACAGAACAAATGTATGGACACCAAGTGGATATGGGGGTGATGGGATGCATTGGGAGATTGGGATTGACATATA
>SJYV01051337.1:3287744-3365623 GCA_006410875.1 Neotragus pygmaeus | reverse complement strand
CCCCTGTGACTAAAAAGTAAAGAATTCTCCTGCAGTGCAGGAGATGAAGGAGACACAGGTTCAATTCCTGGGTCAGGAAGATCCTTGGAGAAAGGAATGCAACCTCCCAGTCTTCTTGCCTGGAGAATTTCATGGACAGAGGAGCCTGACAGGCTACAGTCCACAGGGTCATAAAGAGTCAGACACGACTGAAGTGACATGTAAGCATGTATGCTTACAAATAGATTGGATAAACTCCCAGTGGCCCCTAGAGAGCTGGGGACCTCTGAAAATGAACAGGTCTATAGCCTGATATTTCTGCCTGGCATTTTATTACATTTAGAAACTTCAACTGCTCTTGCTTTACCTTTTGGTATCTAAAAACAAAGACTAGCTTTATGGATGGTGCTCAAGTTTTAATGGTGATTATGAGTAATGAAAAGCATTCATGTTTAAAATTCAGAAGTTATGCCAGGATCAACATTAGGGTTTTCTATTAGCACAATTGAGGGAGATTTCATGTTCGTAATTTAATTGAAACTCACAGTTCTAATTTCCTTCCCTATAAAGCCGTGGAAACCTGATGCTGTCGGACACAATAAACAACTCCACATTTCAGTGCCTTTCTGTGCAGTAGCTTATGTGCTATTTTGGTGTTTACTGGGGTTACATAACTTTTCTGCCCTGGGACTGCTTTTTTCTTATTGTCCATAAAGTTTGCCTCTGAAAGTGTCCAGTTAGCCCCCTGGGAAGGGTTAAAGAATTGCAAGTACTTTTAGGATAGCTACTGAAAGGGTTTTGTTCCATTGATGGTAATATCTACATTCAAAACCTCTAATATAACTGACAGAAGACTTTGATGAAAATCTAAATTAATATAAAAATTTAGATGGTGCTGGAGCGAACGATAGAAGAACTGAAACAAGGCACTTATGGTATTACATTTTACTTCAAGATCTTTTGTCAACTGCCAAGAAACTGAGTTCTAGGAGGGGGCAGGGGATCCAAGAAACATGTTAAACTGAATAAGAAAATAAAAGGTTAAAAATAGGAAAAGCCCTGGTATGTTGCATTCTTCAGAGTACATGAGATGATATTACAGTCCAGACCTGCATATGACTCCAGTCAAGTGATGGCCACAGCATCTTACCACCATCTGACTACATCCGAAGCCTGGGCATTCTCCCTATTGTTCAGTACCATCTGGAAGTCTAATGCTGGTCCCACAGCATTAGATCATGTGCTGTCTATAGGCACTAAGTATGTGTCAACTACTGTGCTGCTTAGGTTTCATTACACAGTGTTGAGGTTGTTGTTCTGTGGCTAAGTTGTGTCAGACTCTTTTGCGACCCCAAGGACTGCGGCACTCCAGGCTCTTCTATCCTCCACAATCACCCGGAGTTTGCTCATATTAATGTACACTGACTCAGCGATGCTATCTAACCATCTCATCCTCTACCACCCTCTTCTCCTTTTGCCTTCAATCTTTCCCAGCATCAAATTCTTTTCCAATGAGAGCTGAACTCTAGCAAATGCTACAGTCTCATTCCTCTATGTCATCATTTATAGACACGTGGATGGACCTAGAGACCATCACACAGAGTGAAGTAAGTCAGACAGAGAAAAACAAATATTTTATAATATCACTTATGTGTGGAAACTAGAAAAATGGTACAGGTGAACTTACATGCTAAACAGAAATAGAGACACAGACATAAGGTCCATACATTTGTCCATACACAGAACAAATGTATGGACACCAAGTGGATATGGGGGTGATGGGATGCATTGGGAGATTGGGATTGACATATAAACACTATTGAAAAAAAAATAAATAAAATAGATAATTAATGAGAACATACTGTACAGCTAATGGAAGGGAAATCCAAAAAAGAGGGTATGTATGAAGACCTATAGCTGATTCACTTTGCTGTATAGTAAAAATAACATGACATTGTAATGCAATAATCCAATGTAATCCAATAAAAATTAAAAGTAATAAATAAAATCTAAGAAATAGAACTTTAAAAAATAAACCCATGAGAAATATCAGCTGGGATCATTAGGCACAGCATGTAAGTATGGTATTAATTTCCTAGGATTCTCATAACAAATACCACAGACAGGGGAGCTTTCAACACAGAAATAGGACTTCCCTGATGGTTCAGTGAAGACTCCACACTTCCTTGCAGGGGGCATGGGTTCGATCTAACATGCCACACAACATGGCCAAAAAAACCGTGAACAAAAAACAAAAATAGACAGTCTCACAGTTCTGGAGGCTAGGTGTCTGAAATCAGGGTATTGGCAAAGCCACGCTCCTTCTGAAAAACCTACAAATGAGGACCCTTCTAGCTCCCTTCAGCTCCTGCTGGCCCAGACACTTCTTCACTTGGGGCAGCATAACCCATCTTCATTCACCTGTCTCCTTCCTTACTAAGCATGTCTCTGTGTCCACATGTCCTCTTCGTATAAGGTCGTCAGTCATACTGAATAAGGACCCACTGTAATGACCTCCCTTAAACTTGATTACCTCTGTAACAACTCTCCACGTGAGGTCACATCCAGAGTCACTGGGGGTAAGACTTCTGCATATCTTTTTGGGGAGCACACAGCTCAACCCCTAATTAGCACCTCCCATTCTCCTGACATTCCAACAGGACTCAGAGAAGACTGGGGAGAAGATCATCCAGACTGTAGCCTTGAAAACTGGAAATAGTGGTGAAACTAGTCCTTGGGGGGCCGAATCGCATTACCAGCCACTCCAGCACTGGGACCACAGTGTCCACCTCAGACTTCCCCCTACCCCATGCCCTCTGAGGAGCCTCCTCACTTTCCAAGCCAGTGACTGAAAGGAGTGTACATTATACACTCAGATAAGTTTGTGTCAGTTTGCAAGAGGAGCTAAAGCACAATCTTTGTTCTCCGTGACTGACTTCTTCCATACCCTGAAAAGAGCTAGAAGTCTAAACTTGGTCAAACACAAAAGTGAAGTTACATCACACAACACAGCTAAGAAAACTTCTAACTGAAGAGCCAAAGAGAACATATCTGCTTCCAAAGGCTGATTAGCATTGAAGATTGGCTGCTAATTATAATCTTGTGATAAAAACGCAATCAAAGGTTTGCATAGAGGAACAACAGTTTTAGTAATATTTGTAATAAGAAAAAGTTAAAACCCAAATGACTCTTAATTAGAAATCGACTAAACAGATTGAGTTGTGTTCACAGAGTGGGGATCTGATGCATTTTCGATATTACAAGCACACTATCAATGAATACTTAATGTCAAGAGAAATACTGAGCTGTGTTCAAAGCTCAAAAACAGTGCATTTAATATGACCTTGATTTTTCAAAGACTCACTTAGTATACATTCTTATTATTTACAGATCTATAAAAGAAACCAGAAGAAAAAATATATATACGGCATACAGCTCACATATGATATATAACTATATATATCAAAATGCACGTGTTTATTTATACACGTGGTATAGACTGATGTGTAGTAGACATTCAAGGACTATGTGTTCTGGGTCATCACAGAGCACCAAGCTGGACTCCTGTGTTATACAGCAGCTTCCCACTAGTTATCTATCCTACACATGCTAGTGTATATATGTCAATGCTACCTTCCCAGTTCGTCCCGCCTTCTCCTTCCTGCACTGTGTCCGCAAGTCTGCTCTCTATGTCCGCATCTCCATTTCTTCCGTATAACTAGGTTCGTCAGCGCTCTTTTCCTATATGAATTAATATGGAGGAGAGGAGGCTCAAGGGAAGAGCATGTATATATAATTGTGACTGATTTGTGTTGTCATATGGCAGAAATCAACACAACATTGTAAAGCGATTATCCTCCAACTGAAGAAAACAGTCTGTAATTAAAAAAACAAAAACCAAGAATACGTGTGGAGTGAAATGAGTGGACTTGATCCTTGGTGATAGAAAGACAAGGGTGTGCCCTGAGCATATGTGGGGGAGGGAGCCTAGGACAGAAGTGAGAGAGGGGAGACTTTCTGAGAGATGTCACACTGAGCTAAACCAGCCTCATCTCACATACCTGTCTGTCTGCCCCCATACTGTGAGCCTCTTGAGGATAGAGACCATGTCTAAATAATCCCCATAACTCCAGCATCTAGCCCAGTATTTATTACTTAAGGAGATCCTAATGAATATTGGTTACCTGTGTGGCCTATTCCTAGTTGGATATAAACTCAAAAAATAAGCTACTTAATCTATTTTATGAAGTCAATCATTTGGCTTCCTCATTTCTTCTATATCATTGAAACATTTTAGAAAATTTCTTCCCAGTGAAAGTTTAAAATGGAAAGAATGCCCATACCCATATATATGGCAAACGTGCTAAATCGCTTCAGTCATGTCCAACTCTTTTGTGATCCCATGGACTATAGCCCGCCAGGCTCCTCTGACCATGGGATTCTCCAGGCAGGAATACTGGAGAGGGTTGCCATTTCCTTCTCCAGGGGATCTTCCCAAGCCAGGGACTGAACCCAGGTCTCTTATGTCTCCTGTTTTGGCAGGTGGATTCTTCACCACTAGTGCCACCTGAGAAGCTGATATATGTATCCATACCATCATGTCTCAAAATAAAAATAAAAGCCAAAACTTTTAATGAACATAAAGTTTCTAGAAAATGTTGATTTAGACTGCCTCCTTCCTATCACTTCGGTTTCTGCACTTGCCTCTTTCTTATGCAAAAATGAAATTGCTGTCTCAGTAGACTATGGTGGACTCAAACCTTGGCCTTGTAACCAGACAACAATGTTGAAGGTGGAATCAGATGTCTGTCCCTATCAGGAAACTGCTGATCCTCACATTATACCCTAGTGCCAATGTTG
Organism: Neotragus pygmaeus; assembly: GCA_006410875.1. Lineage (NCBI taxonomy): Eukaryota > Metazoa > Chordata > Mammalia > Artiodactyla > Bovidae > Neotragus > Neotragus pygmaeus. Next base: position 3,360,784 of record SJYV01051337.1, on the reverse strand, counting down.
GCAAGCTATCAATAAGAGTTATTAGGAATAGTGACAGCAGTTAGTAAATGCTGGTAGAAGCCAGCTCGAAGCTGGCCACTGCAAACACATTCTTCCAAAGACAAAACTAAGTCCAGTTAATCTGACAGGCTTCTAAGACAGCCAAATACGTGTGGATGTGAATAGTTCTTGATACTTATCCAGATCATTACTATGCCCAGTCTGTATCATTTTTATTGCCCTTCCTTTTTGATGTCTGTCTCACTTTCTGGAAGAAAGTAGAGAATTATTCCAGACAGTCTTAAGTAAATAGCCATTCATCTTTTTATTTATCTTCTTTTCAATCTTAATGAGTTGTAGTGATAACCATGCTATTATGGAAAAAAGCAAATTTGTATTTATCAGTCTTGTATTCCTGAATTTGAAGAATCACTAGCAAGGTTGGAAACAGCCTTGTGTGTTTTCAGTATTGTAAATTATATATGCCAAATAGTTTACCTTTCATTAAGTTGGAATGAATATCTATTATGTTTATGGAAATATAAACTATTAAATTTATACAATAAGTAAAGACTTTATTCATATGTTGTTGTAATGACCACAATAAAATCAGGGCATGGAAATAGTTGAACTGCAGTCCTATCTCAAATTTAGTAATAACTTTATAGTTTCTTTTTCCTGAGATTCTTCTGTTACTCATAAATGATATCAGAGGCAATAGATGTATCAAACATTCAGACATTTAAACACTGAATCATATGAATATGAAAATACATAATTGGAGACTTCACTCCACAACTAATTTCTATGCAGCACCATGATGTTCTAGGAGCTGCTCCAGGGGTGGAGATACAGTCAGGGCAAAGTGGAACAGGTCCAAGTTCTCATGAAGTTTGACTCTAGCACCTAAAATATTGTGTTTTATAAAGGCTGTTTGTTCTCAATAGTACATTTTAAAAGAAATGGATATGTTATTAACTCTCTTAACAAGGAAAATTCAATATAAAACTATGTTTTGGAAAACAGAGTTTATTTCAATACAAATTTTTTACCCTTTTAGCACCACATTTTGTTTTCTCATTGCTTCTGTCCTGGACTGCAAAACCTGGTAGTTCGTAAGTACCACACATAACCAAGAGACAATTATTTTTCTTACGCCTATAGTTTTAAAAACTTTTAATTTTTGACTCAGTGCAATTCAGAGCCTTGGTGAATGAACATCAGGCAATTTAGACTATGAGCAAAAAAGATGTTGGTCTAGATGCCATGGGTCCCATCTGCATTAGCTCAGGTACACCTAACCTGGGCGTGCTTGTAAAGCAGAGAACGTGGATACTTGGTCCTGCTTCCAAATCCTGCATCCTGAATTCATGTGCTGTAGACATTTTTCAACTGCTGTTCAAAGATGGTGTCTTCTGCCTCTGAACTCAGTAAAGACCCTTCCAGTCTTAACAATCAATCACAGGCTGCCTGACTCCTCGAGCAGGAGGCAGTATCAAGAGCAGGTGGAGGAGATGTCCCTTCCTTGATGTCTTCCAGAACTCATTTTGTTGTTGTTCAGTCATTCAGTCATGTCCAACTCTTTGCAACCCCGTGGACTGTAGCACACCAGCCTTCCCTGTCCTTTAACATCTCCCAGAGCTTGCTCAAACTCATGTCCATCGAGTCAGTGATACCATCCAACTATCTCATGCTCTGTCATCCCTGTTTCCTCCTGCCCTCAATCTTTCCCAGCATCAGGGTCTTTTCAAATGATTCAGTTCTTCTCATCAGGTGGATGAAGTATTGGAGTTTCAGTTTCAGCATCAGTCCTTCCAATGAATATTCAGGATTGATTTCCTTTAGGATTGACTGATTTGATCTCCTTGCAGTCCAAGGGACTCTCAAGAGTCTTCTATATCACATTTCAAAAGCATCAATTTTTCAGTGTCCAGTTTTCTTTATGGTCCAACTTTTACATCCATACATGACTACTGGAAAAACCATAGCTTTGACTACATGGACCTTTGTTGGCAAAGTCATGTCTCTGGTTTTTAATAAGCTGCCTAGACTTGTCATAACTTTTCTTCCAAGGAGCAAACATCTTTTAATATCGTTGCTTCAGTCATAATCTGCAGTGATTCTGGAGCCCAAGAAAATAAACGGTCACTGTTTCCAGAACGCATAATGGAATTCATAGATGTTTCAGATGGTAAAGAATCTTCCTGCGATGCAAGACACCTGGGTTCAATCCCTGGGTCAGGAAGATCCCCTGGAGAAGGGAATGGCAACCCATTCCAGTATTCTTGCCCAGAGAATTCCATGGACAGAAGAGCCTAGCAGGTTACAGGCCATGGGGTCACAGAGAGTTGGACCAGATTGAGCAACTAACACACACATGCGCGTGAGCACACACACACACACAGAGGAAAGAGAAACTAACCTTGTGCTACAAAAATATCTTCTATTCATGAGGCTCTTCTAAAATATTACACTATCACAAATCAGTCAGACTCCTTGCAGTTCACAATTTTAACAGAGAGAGACGTTAATAACACATTCCTCTCAGGAAATAAGAATGTGTTTCTACCCTTGGAAGTAAGCCCTAATTTCTATGTAACACATTAGCCAACTCAATTATTTTCTGTTTTAGTAACACAAAAGAATTATGAAGCATTTAGAAATATAGGCAAGTCAAATGAAAATAAAAGGTTTTTTCCCCTCCTAAAGTCTACTCTTCTATGTGATTTCATCACTGTGATTCATTTTTCTCTCTTAGGGAAGATGTGAGTTACCTAGGAAAACAACAATATACTTAATATCAAGGTATATCTATATAAACTCTGAGACTAGATTGTTTGAGAGATTTAATAGCATTATTAAGAAATTATGTGCATAACAGATGAAAACGTAAACATCTAGGCCAATAAAAGATACAAATTTTTTTGTTCCCAGTTATGAACGAAGACAAATGCTCAGATTTAAATATCCAGCTTTTCCAGTGATTTTTCTGGGGGAAGCGACATTGATTGGCTAAATCAACTAATATTCAAGCACCACTCTCCTTTGCCTGTCTTCATTAGAGTTTGTGGAAATTAAATACTTTCCAGCCTTGCTTACAACTCATGGCAGCCAAGTGCTACAAAATAAGATGAAAGCCAATGTCTTTGCTGGGATGAATGAAGGGGCTTCTTGAAAAGTGCTTGGGTTCTTGATAGAAGGTATCCATGTGACTGTTCCATCCATTTTCTTTCTTCCTCTCTTCAAGATGCATGTAATTCTTGGAACTCTGCAGTCTCATTCCCATTAAAAACAATGTGTATAAATATGAATGACTAACACATTAAGGATAGTCTAACCAAAAGATTAAAAAAAAAAAAAAGAATTTGAGTCCTTATGATATTGGTGAGAAATCTAACACTAAAATCTAACTCTAGCAACCGTTTGCTTCTGCACTTCCTTTTATATGAGAAAAATAACTTCTTATCAATCAGTGCAAGGGACAGTTAGTCAGCTGTTTTCAAGTTTAATCATTTCCAACTAATTTTTGATCCCAATCACTCACTGTCTCTATTGTCTATGAGAGGATTATATCTTCACCTCTTGTCATGTAGTTGGCAATGCTTCCTCCATTTTCCCACTGCTCTTGGGGTTGTCCAAAATATACACTTTGATCACGCAGGTTCAATCCCTGAGTCAGGAAGATCCCCTTGAGGAGGAAATGGCAACCCAGTCCAGTATTATTGCCTGGGAAATCACATGGACAGAGGAGTCTTGCAGGCTGCAATCTAATGGGTTGCAAAGAGTTGGACACGACTGAACAAGAAAACAGCAAGAAGCATCAGGAGTGTCTCCTATCTATCTTGCTCTCTTCTCTCTGCCATGAACATGGTTTTTCGCTCAACTCGTATCCCAGAGTGAGACATATAGAGAAGAGGCATGGCCTCCAACTCAAGACAAGTCCTGTGCAATGTGAGTAAGATTCGGGAGTTACTTGTTACTGCAGCTTATTATAAAACAGACAAATACAAAACCAGTACCAGAAATGAGTGTGGTTATGTGATATGCTTGGCCAAGGAAATACGACCTAAAGTGATATAAGCAAGTAAGAAAGCAAATCTTAGAGGATTTCATCCCAGAATGAGAAGAAACTAGGATTAAGCCATGAAAGTCAACCTGTATTTGCAGACAGGTCATGTGAATGGGAGAGAAGTACTACTGCAATTGTGGGATTATTTTGGTTTAGGTTATCAGAATAAGACTAAATGATATACATGCTCTTAATGAGTGAACCATGGTTGTTGTTGTCATTGTTCAGTCACTAAATCATGTCTGACTCTTTGTGACCCCATGAACTGCAGCATGCCAAGCTTCCTGGTATTTCTCTATCTCCTGGAGCTTGCTCAAATTCATATATATTGACTTGGTGATGCTATCTAACCATCTCAACATCCTCCTGCCCTCAATCTTTTCTATCATCAGAGTCTTTTCCAGTGAGTTGGCTTTTCGTATCAGGTGGCCAAAGTCTTGGAGCTTCAGCTTCAGCATCAGTCCTTCCAATGAATATTCAGGGTTTATTTCATTTAGGATTGACTGGTTTGATCTCCTTGCAATGCAAGGGACTCTCAAGTGTTTTCTCCAGTACCACAATTCAAAGGCATCAATTCTTTGGCACTCAGCTTTCTTTATGGTCCAGTTCTCATATCTGTACATGACTACTGGAAAAACCATAGCTTTGACTATACAGATTATTGTCAGCAAAGTGATGCCTCTGCTTTTTTATTTGCTATCTATGTTTATCATAGCTTTCCTTCCAAGAGGCAAGTGTCAATTTCATGACTGCAGTCACAATCTGCAGTAATTTCGGACCACAAGAAAGTAAAATCTGTCACTTCTTCCACTTTTTTCCCTTCTATTTGCCATGAAGTGATGGGTCTGGATGCAGTGATCTTAGTTTTTTGAATGTTGAGTTTTAAGCCAACTTTCTCACTTTTCTCATGGTAAAGCTACCCAAAGTGTATTCATTGTTGAAATACTTGGTCTGGAAAGATCAGCAGAAACTGGCATGGACAGTATCTGCCAAACCATCCAGGTAGGAATAGGGTAATGCCAGCACAGCCACCCACCTGTTTGGAAGATGGAGGGAATCCAGCCGGCACGCTCTTGATGGAGGTGGTAGCAGTTGTTACATGCTGAGCTCAGACTGACAGAGTCACCTTTCCTCATCTTTTAAGTCGGCTTTGAGGAGCAGAAAGTCAGTGTTTCCTTAAATTCAGACCTTCCAGAGGCTCCTCTCCAAACTGGTTGCTACCCTTTCTGTTCCATAGAATCCCTTACTGCCAGTGGTCTCAATATCTTTTCTTTTGAAAATAAAATGTGCTTTCTGCATTTAATATTTCTCAGAATTCTTCTAAGGTGGAGTAGACAAAAAGCCATGGAAAAAGTCTTTAGGAAAACACTAGAAGCTCTCTCATACATAAGAATCTCTGAAACCCAGTCCATTTGTTGATTTTATCCTGAGTGCATCATACAACAGAAAAGTGCACATATTCCAAGTGAAGAGTCTGATAAGTTTTCACAAAGTGAACTCACCTTGTAACAAACACCAGATTAAGAAAAAAAAACATTACTAGCTTCCTAGTAAATCCCTCAAGTCTGCTTCTATTCACTCCTCCCTGCAAGGATAACCACCATTCTTACTTCTGTCATCACAGATAAGTTTAGCCTGCAATGAAAAAAAAAAAAAATGGCGTTTTGTCTTGTATACTTCTGTGTTTGGTTCTTTACGCCTAACCTTATGTTTATGAAAATCATTTTGTTGTACATGTTCATTTATTCTCCTTGTTCTAGTCCATTGTAAGAATATAGCACAATTAATTTAGCCATCCTATTACTATGGGCATTTAGGATGTTTCAGTCTGGGTTTAGTACAAATGATGCTGCTATGGAAATTCCTATACATGTGTTAGATTCACAAATATGCATAAGTATCTGAATTATCTAGGAGTAAAATTGCCATGTCATAAGATGTGGTATGGACTGCCCTGGCTCAGATGGTAAAGAATCCGCCTGCAGTGCACAAGACCTGGATTTGATCCCTGGGTCAGGAACAACTGAGCAACTAACACACACACACACACACACACACACACACACAAGATGTGATATGTTCACCTTTTTATAAATACTGCCAAATGATTTTCCAAAATGGTTGTGTCAATTTATACACCATGGGTTGTAATACCACCAGGCGATTGGTGCCTAGTGGCATTGAATTATAGCTTGCATTTCCCTGATGGTTAATGGTAAAACTCAGCCATTTTATGAGGTTCTGATAGAATTTACTTCTTCTTTCTATGGAGAAGGCAAAAGAAAAAAGAAAAGAAATCTTCTTTTGCATATCAAAATATTATATTATTTCTTCTTACGGTAAAAGAAGGGAGAGAGTTTGTGGGGAAGATGACCAGTCCTAAAATGCACAAATTTGAAATAAAGTAAATGAGTGGCTAGATTTCACCTTCAACAGTCTTGGTGGGTATTCTAGACCGAGGGACTAAGCTGTGGGGGCTTAAGTCTTTGATTTTCTCTGCTCTGCAGCCACTATCACTTTTGTAGCTTCCTCCACTTCCCCTCATCTGCAATTCAGGGACAGCACAGGAGGAGGAGCCTACAATAAACCAGACCTAGCACTTCCCTTGTGGCTCCGATGGTAAAGCTCCTGTCTGCAGTGCAGGAGACCCGGGTTCAGTCCCTGGGTTGGGAAGATCCTCTGGAGAAGGAAATGGCAGCCTAGTCCAGTAGTCTTGCCTGGAAAATCCCATAGACCGAGGAGCCTGGTAGACTACAGTCTATGGGATTGAAAAAAAGTTGGAGAGGACTGAATGACTCCACTTTCACTTTCAGCACTTTCCTGTCCTTGTCTTAAGGCTGCCAGGATGCAATGCTGTGATTTATCATCTACACTGTCGGCTGCATAAGAGAGCTGATGGAGGTTGGTTCAGCTCAGAGATCAGTCACTGAAACTGCTACTTCTGAAACAACGAGGCAACAGTTAAATTAAGTGAAATTGCATTTTGGAAGTGACCTTATATTTGATTGCAATTTGCAAACAAACTGGCAAAAGAAAGATTGAGTTGAATAGGAGAACTTTCTGGAAGTCCTTGGAGGTAGGGAAGGAAAGGTACAAAAGGCTTGAATATAACTAAGTAACATCTACAGGAATACAAGCTGAGTGGAGNTTTGCAAACAAACTGGCAAAAGAAGGATTGAGTTGAATAGGAGAACTTTCTGGAAGTCCTTGGAGGTGGGGAAGGAAAGGTACAAAAGGCTTGAATATAACTAAGTAACATCTACAGAAATACAAGCTGAGTGGAGGGTCAGTAAGCATGGGATTAAGGAAATGTCTTGGGACAAATGTGGGAAAAGTCGGGAAGTCTAAACTAGTGTTTAGGTCTTTGAGAATCAATAATGGGAAAATTAAAAGGGACTAAATAAAAAGTAAATAAATAAGTGCCTCTATGGTTGAAAGATTGGTCCCTTTTCTCTTTATTGATTTCCAAAGTCAGGCCATTTCCCCTTAATGGGTTTGGGCTTTGTTTTTCCTGCTGATGTGGTCATATTTACTGGACTCTTTTTAATATGTCTTTTTAAAACTCTTCAATAACAGTGTTAACTCCTATCACACCAGAAAAATCCCTCAGCAAGTACCACTAGCTATTCTTTTTCTTTTCTCCACCCCGTCCATACAGTCCTCACTTCATCTCCTTTCCCCTTTTATCTTAACTTGCAGAGTAGCAGCATACACAAGCCTGCTTCGTGGTGCACAAAGCATATTCACATACATTACTCTCAATTCACTCAATTAGAAATCACTGGGACCACATTATGCTAGTGCTCTTCTTGGCGCTAATCAGATAGAGCCATCATATTAGGTACAAGCAGTGGCTTCCCACGTGGCTCAGTGGTAAAGAATCCACCCTCAATGCAGGAGAGGAGGGTCTGATCCCTGGGTTGGGAAGATCTCCTGGAGAAGGGAATGGCTACCCACTCTAGTATTCTTGCCTGGGAAATCCCATAAACAGAGGAGCCTGGTGGGCTACAGTCCATGGTGTTGCAGAGAGTCACACATGACTTAGAGACTCAAAAACGATATCCGGTACAAGGAGCAGGTCAGGTTGCCTGCATATCATAAGTAAGCAAACTATGTTGCAGATCAGTAATGAGATGAGGTGAATCTAGAAGGAAAAGTGAGGCATTGATACAAGACAACAACCCACTTGAGACAGGTACAAATCAAAGGATCCTGAGTTCACAATTTCATCCCTCCAAATCTATTTTTTTTTCACTTATGACCGGAAGACAGGGATATTTACCTGCCGGTGTATTCTGAAGGTGAAATCAGATACTCCATGCAAAGTGCCTCCTGCAGTGGTGACTCACGTATACACTCCATAAAACAGAGAGCTGAGTGGCCTGAAAAGTTTTAACACTGTGTTCCTACAAACATGTGCTTGAATCCTTGCTCTGCAAAGGATTGAAATATAATTGACCTATAACACTATGTTAGTTCCTGGTACACAACACAGTGCTTCTATATTTCAATATATTTCAAAAGGGTAAATTTAGTTACCATCTGTCCCCATCCAAAGATATTACGTAATTATCGTCTGATTTCCCCACACTCTCTATTTCATACCTGGGGCTCACTTATTTTGTAGCTAAAAATCTATACCTCTTCCTAAGTTTCTTTTATTATCTGAAAAAAGAAATTAAAATAAGAAAAATCAGACATTTTCTAAAATTGAACTGAAAATATATAATAGAGCATGCATGAGATAATACAGTTTCTCATCATTTTTTCCACACTGTTGCTTGGGTTCAATCACGTCAGCTGGCAAAACTAACTCTGAAGTCTCTTGGCTGGGTGTATGTATTCAAGTTTGAAGATCTCCATTAGTAGAAAGTAGGGAGCTATTTTAAGGATATTTTTGTCCCCATGTGAGCAAAGGAAAGGCTAGGCAGGGAGATAAAATATTGTGAAGGCCTTTAGGGGAAAATGGCAGATCCATTTGGAAAAAATTCCGTCATTTCTGGAGGCAAAACTATTTTAAGTCATACTTCCTGTATGAGAAAATAAACGACTCTTTTTGAGTGGATACGACAATGGCCTTGTGCAATAATTTATGAGGCTTATGTTGTAGGTGTTTACTGTAAAAAATATTTGACATCTACATGTAAGTTAAGGAAGGAACAGTTTGTGTCATAGAAAAGCGCAGCCTCCTCACCATCCGGTTTTCCAGCAGGGTCTCTGCATGCCTGCAGTGGCTAGGAGATGTGCCAGCCATTCATCTGCACCAAGGCAGAGAGAGCTCATCAATCTGCTGCATGTTCCATTTCCACACTCTGAAATGCTGTGCAAAGCCCCGGCCACACTGAGTGGCCCACACTAAGTACAAAAGGAAACCTGCCATCCTCTTTATCTCTCAAGCCCTGGGAGGGTATGCTCCTAATATACTTCTGGGTTTTCAAAACCAGCTGGGGTTGGTCCACAGGATCCTTATCCGGTTTACAAGCACAAGCTCTGGGATTAATTCAGAAAGTGCTTTAAATCGTTTCCTCTATTCTTTTTTCTTTGAAAGAGCATGTTTGTCCAAAACTATCCTGAGCATTTCATTTTATAGCAGAGGAAATATTTTTATCTTAAAAGGAGCATCTCTTCCTTAGGTCAGGAGATTCCTGCAGAGACTGGGTTGGGGCAGTAGTCTAAAAATTAAAACAGGCTCAATTTGGTTGTTTTTTTTTCCCCCCAGAAGACAATCTACATGTTATTGTGCATGCGTGCTTAGTCGCTCAGTCGTGTCCAACTCTTTGCGACCCCATGGACCATAGCCTGCCTGGCTCTTCTGTCCATAGGGTTATCCAGGCAAGAGTACTGGAGTGGGTTGCCATGTCCTCCTCCAGGGGATCTTCCTGACCCAGGGATCGAACTCATGTCTCTTGTGTATCCTGCACTGGCAGGCAGGTTCACCACCACTAGCACCCCTGGGAACTCCTATATGTTATTAAAGGCAGGTAATCCTAATGCCTACTGGTGCTAAGAATCTGAGCCCCACAGTAACAAGACCTCATGACTTTCTTCTCCCTCCAGAAATAGTCTCCACTTATTTCTTAGAGAGCCCAGACAGGTTCCTGCCAGTGCCACAAACCAATTAGCATCATCTTCCCCATTGTCCTCTTCCTTCTGACCATACTTGCCACTTGGAAAAGCTTTGTCACCATCATATCACATAACGAAAATGCCACTGTTCATCCCAAAAAAAGCATCTCTGAGTGTCCCTGAAACATTTAGGCTTCAACATGCTAGAGGCACAGGACCAGGGCAAAACTAAGGGAAATTCTCTTTTCCATTCGATGACAGTCTTTTCACATCAAACGAAGTGTCTTCTGGATAGTTCTCTTGACTCCTTGTCTTTGCCTCATTCCATATTTCTCAGGAAAATTATTTTCAAACATCCTGGTACCTCAAGCAAAACCTGAAGAATTTAAAGAGGAAGAGTTGCCATCATATCTCCTGCATCTTCTACCACTCAACTAAAACCATCCACCCTTTCCAGTTGTACAAGTTCCCACATGGGCATCAGTAGATACCAGCAGACACAGGGTTGGGGGAGGAAGATGTGAGGTGGAGGAGGTTAGGTAGAGGAGGAGGATGAAGACATCCCTATGGATAACATCCTGGTTTTAGCTCAGCCAGACCAGAAGCCCCTGATGTAAGGTTCAGGATTGTCAGTTTTTACCTGCCCCAGGAAGATGAAAGATTCCATTGTCAGCAGCATTTATCACACATGGCACTTGCCTTGCAGCTGAAATAACATACTCTAGAGTTCAGAGCTGTTGTTCAGAGTAAGGAAATGTTGATCTGCCCCTTTCTTGCCTGTTGCCCGTGGACACACAGGAGGGAAAACACTTTGTTGTGTCCAGACCTTTGTCCTCACAGCCAAACAACTGTTTGATTAATACTTTTAGCTCAAATTCCTTGGAGCTCCCCACATCCTTATCCCATAGAGTTGAGATGATAACACATATCTTATCTGCCAAATGGGGCTGTAAACTTAGATGCATTCTGTGTGAACATGTCCACCAACTGTCTCCCTTTGCCCTATGAGGCCAAACGTAATCCCCCTGGAGTCTGATGGGCTTAGGATCACGCGGCTGGACTTGCTCACCCAGGAAAAGGACCCGCGCCTGGCTTTTCAAATCCTTCCTTGCAAGTCCTCACATATCTCCTCCATAGCCTCCTTCACAATCTGAGTACATGAACACTTCTTGCTCCAAAGAAGCCACCTTTGTTCAAGCACAAGCCTTCAAAAAGAATGTTTAATGTGTTCGTTATTCATTTTATCCCAAGTGTTTTCCACTGTTTTTCACTATAGAATGGCTAGTGCTACCACCACCAAAAGGACCACACGTGGCTGATAAAGCAGCTGAAAGGCTGTGAACCCTCGCTCACAAGGTTTCTCTAACAACCACAGAGACCAGGGCCCATGGCAACCCGTGCCACCCAAAGGGAGAGAGGAGCCAACTTTCCTTGCGTTCAGTCATAGGAATTTCAAGGCTAGTCTCTGGTCTCAGGGTAGCCTAGAATACCAGAGAGACTCAGGCTCCTTATAAAACCCCAGTTTTGCTGGGATTTGAATATAGTTTGTAACCAATGCATGAGTTGAGAAAATGCTGTGAAACAGTGATCACAGAAAAACTCTTGTACACTAGGGGTCAGGACCCCAGACTCCAGACCCACGTGGACTACTTATTGTGTAGCTCTGATATCTCATTATATGGTATAGGCCTCATTCTCTTTTTTAATAAGTAAGGAAAGAGCACTAGATTCTTTTTATTGGTTTTCAGGTCCTGGTAGCTCAGATGGTAAAGAACCTGCCTGTAGTACAGGAGACCCAGGTTTGTTCCCTGGGTTGGGAAGATCCCTTGGAGAAGGGAATAGCAACCCACTCCAGTATTCTTACCTGGAGAATCCCATGGACAGAGGAGCCTGGAGGGCTACAGTCTATGGGGTTGCAAAGAGTCAGACACAACTGATGCAGCTAAAACTTTCAGGTCCAGCATTCAGTAAATGACCTTCTGGTTGCTAGTCTAGGAACCTACCCACTGTGGCACTGTGTGTGTTTAAAAGTAAAAAAAAAAAAAAANAGACTCTGATGCTGGGAGGGATTGAGGGCAGGAGGGGAAGGGGACGACAGAGGATGAGATGGCTGGATGGCATCACGGACTCGATGAACGTGAGTCTTAGTGAACTCCGGGAGATGGTGATGGACAAGGAGGCCTGGTGTGCTGCGATTCATGGGGTCGTGAAGAGTCGGACATGACAGTAACTCAACTGAACTGAACTGAAGAAGTCATTGCCTGGAGAACCCCATGGATGGAGGAGCCTGGTGGGCTGCAGTCCATGGTGTCGCTGAGGGTCAGACATGACTGTGTGACTTCACTTTCACTTTTCATTTTCATGCATTGGAGAAGGAAATGACAACCCACTCCTGTGTTCTTGCCTGTAGAATCCCAGGGACGGGGGAGCCTGATGGGCTGCCGTCTATGGGGTCACACAGAGTTGGACACGACTGAAGCGACTTAGCAGCAGCAGCAGCAGCAAGAAGCCATTAAAAGGGTCATGAGGAAGAATGTAACATGAGGTTTCTTTGAAATTTTACAGATGATTCCAGTGTATAAATCAAAGTTGAGAATCACTGGTTTAGATTATAGGAAAAGCCAATGACAAGACTCTGAAATACATCGCTAGCTACTTTAACCTTCTTTTGTTTCTTTAGTCACTTACTAGGCTATCATTTGAAAGTGTACACTCTGCAAGGTGGGCAAACCAAATGCCAAAAGTGTAGGAGCCAAACAAATAAACAAAAGAATAAAGCAGGAGAGATTTTTAAGTTGGGACATTCTACTGCATCTTACTGGTCAAAAGCAAGACAATAAGGCCCAAATGGAGTTGCTTATGCTAACCAAGCCCCATGTAACTAAACTGAGACTTAGTTAATTATATACTTGCAGTTTTTCCAGAAATGGAATCTTCAACCACTTAATCAGGAATCACCTGATCAGTTAGGTCATCTGCCTGAGAGACCCCGTCTTCCCCTAAAGGAAAATAACTTTGCAATAACCAATCTGCTTTTTAGCCTGGTATAACTTCCTCATTTCCATTTACTTCTACCAATAGCCTTCTGTTCAGCTCCTCAGAGCTCCTTTCATTTGCTAAATTGTATGCTGCCTAACTCGAATCAATTTTTGCTCAAATAAACTCTTAATTTTCTAAATATGCCTCAGTTTATCTGTGAACATACTGGCTTATATTTCCCACGTTTCAACTCTGGGTTGGAGGGTAACAGAGAGAGGTGGAGATTGTAGCAAACAGAAACAGATGCCAGTAACTAAAGAGCAAAAGCTAGATGCAGTGTTACAGCTTTTGAATTTTTAAGAAAAGCCAGGAAGGAGATAACTAAAAGAAATCCACAGTTTTCATTTCTTTAATACATGATAATTTTTTAAAAGTTTGATTGCTCACCTTCCCCCTGAAAATACTGCACAGATAATACAACCTATATGACAAATTGGAACCTCAAGTCCCCAATTTAAGACTTGCTATCTGTAAAAATTTCAATTGAATAAGAGAAAAGGGGCAGAGTATGACAAGTGAGATTTTCAATAAGAAAAAATTCCTGCTGCTCCAGGGGACAGAAAGCAGAGGTTCAGGACCTAAATCTGATGGAGAAGTAAGAACTGCACAATGGTGTGATCACTCACCTAAAGCCAGACATCCTGGAATGCGAAGTCAAGTGGGCCTCAGGAAGCATCACTATGAACAAACCTAGTGGAGGTGATGGAATTCCAGTTGAGCTATTGCCAATCCTAGAAGATGATGCTGTGAAAGTGCTGCACTCAACATACCAGCAATTTTGGAAAACTCAGTGGTGGCCACAGGACTCAAAAAGGTCAGTTTTCATCCCAAAGAATGGCAATGCCAAACAATGTTGAAACTACTGCACAATTGCACTCATCTCACACGCTAGCAAAGTAATGCTCAAAATTCTCCAAGCCAGGCTTCAACGGTATGTGAGCTGTGAAATTCCAGATGTTGAAGCTGAATTTTAAAAAGGCAGAGGAACCAGAGATCAAATTGCCAACATCCACTGTATTATCAAAAAAGCAAGAGAATACAGAAAAACATCTACTTCTGCTTTATTGATTATGACAAAGACTTTGTGTGGATCGCAACAAACTGTAGAAAATTCTTCAAAAGATGGGAATACTAGACCACCTGACCTGCCTCCTGAGGAATCTGTATGCAGGTCAAGAAGCAAGAGTTAGAACCAGACATGGAACAACAGACTGGATCCAAATTGGGAAAGGAGGATGTCAAGGTTGTATATTGTCACCCTGCTTATTTAACTTATGTGCAGAGTACATCTTGAGAAATGCTAGGCTGGATGAAGCACAAGCTGGAATCAAGACTGCTGGGAGAAATATCCTCAGATATGCAGATGACACCACCCTTATGGCAGAAAGTGAAGGAGAACTAAAGAGCCTCTTGATGAAAATGAAAGAGGAGAGTGAAAAAGCTGGTTTAAAACTCACATTCACAAAATGAAAATCATGGCATCCAGTCTCATCACTTCATGGCAAACAGATGGGGGAAGCAATGGAAACAGTGACAGCCTTTATTTTCTTGAGCTCCATTATCACTGCAGATGGTGACTACAGTCATGAAGTTAAAAGACATTTGCTCTTTGGAAGAAAAGCTATGACTAACCTAGACAGCATGTTAAAAAGCGGAGACAATACTTTGCCCACAAAGGTCCATCTAGTCAAAGTTATGATTTTTCCAGTAGTCATGTATGGTTGTGAGAGTTGGACTATAAAGAAAGCTGAGGATGAAGAACTGATGCCTTTGAACTGTGGTGTTGGAGAAAACTCTTGAGAGTCCCTTGGACTGCAAGTAGATCCAACCTAATGTGAAGAACTGACTCCTTAGAAAAGACCCTAATGCTGGGGCAGACTGAAGGCAGGAGAAGGGGACAACAGAGGATGAGATGGTTGGACGGCATCACCGACTCGATGGACATGAGTTTGAACAATCTCCCAGAGTTGGTGATGGGCAGGGAAGCCTGGCATGCTGCAGTCCATGGGGTTGCAAAGAGTCAGACATGCCTGAACTACTGAACTGAAAGTACACATGCTTGATAATATCAGTCACTGCTTTGGGGGTCACTAGAACATTAAAGCAGACCTTGGATATAGAAACTTAAAGGAAAAAAAACTTAGATTGTTTTTTATTTTAGGAATTTCATTTCTCTTTCTCTGGCTTTGTTAGCAAGTTTTCCCTCTCTTGCTTCTTTCTAAATTCTTCTAGTTCCCTAGTCAATTAAGTATATTGTATTTTTTGCCCATTCCAGAATTTATTGCTTCAAGATTCTTCAAATGAACTCTTTTCTCAACCACAGAAGTACATCCCATGGCAAATGAGAACATTAAAAGATGTTTAACATCATTAGTATTTAGGGAAGCTGAAATGAAAACTACAATGAAATATTTCTATGCACTCATCAGTATGGCTGAAATAAGGAATCGTGACAACACCAAACACTGGCAAAGATGCAGAGAGACTGAATCACGTATGTTGTTATGGGGAAAGCAGAACGGTACAACCATGGTGGAAAATAGTTTGACAGTTTCTTATAAAACTAAACATGGAATAATCCTGTGATCCAATCATTTCACTTATGGGCATTTACTCCAGAGAAATGAAAACTTACATTCATGCAGAAATCTGTATAAAAATGCTCATAGCCACTGTATTCATGAAGTGATGAAAGAAAGCATTAGTCGCTCTGTCCTATCCGACTCTGCGACCCCACAGACTGTAGCCCACCACCAGGCTCCTCTGTCCATAGAATTCTCCAGACAAGAATATTGGAGTGGTTAGCCACTTCCTTCTCCAGAAGATCTTCCCAACTCAGGGATCAAACAGGGATCACCTGCATTGCAGGCAGATTCATAATAAGCCCCAAACTGAAAAGACCCCAGATGTCCTTCATGAGGTGAAGAGTTAAGGCACAAACTAGAGACTTCCCTGGTGGTCTAGCCGCTACGATTCCATGCTCCCAATGCAGGAGGCCTAGGTTCGATTCCTGGTTAGGGAACTAGATCCCACATACCACAACTAAGAGTTCGCATGCAGCAGTTTAAGATCCTACATGCCTCAGTGAGGATCAAAGATCCCACGTGCCACATCTAAGACACAGTGCAGCTGTACTGCTGCGATTCATGGGGTCGCAAAGAGTCAGACATGACTGAGCGACTGAACTGAACTGAACTGACATGACTGCAGCCTGTGTGACCCCTAGAATTGGGTACTAGTGGCTTTTTGCTCACTGGTCTCCTCACTATATTGCACGTAGCATTTCATCCACTGTCTGTGTAACAAATTCCCTGCATTAAATTTCCCCTGTTGTAAGTATTAAAGTGCTTTCTGTTTTTCTGTCTAGATCCTTGGAAAGTTGGAAAAAAGTTAGAGCCTTCATATGGTTGATAAATCTCCTTCTGTGGCTAGTTTTCTGTAAGTGTTTTTAAAATAATAAGCAAATATTACATTTTGTCAAATATTTCTTGTGCACTATTTGAAATAATCATACCCTTTTTCACTCTTAGTCTATGAGTGTAGAGATTATACTAATAATTTCTGCTATTGAATCATCAAACCATTTGGTTACCTGCTTTTTTCATTTAGAATGATGGAATTCTCCTGCTATGTCTGATTACCTGAGTTGTATCTAAGCTTCTGTGCTCCTTGGACAAGGCTGTCCAGGACAGCCTAGCAGCTCTTCTTTGTTAGCCTCTGCAGCCAAATCCATCCTGGCAAAGGCCTCCTCATATGCTTAGCCATCCCTTTTCCCCACCCCCATCCCATCCAAGGACAGAATTCTACCTAGAAACAAGCTTCCTTTATTGATGGACAAAATTTCTTTGGGCCATCATCATGAATTGACTGGGCTTCCCTGGTGGCTCAGTTGGTTAGAATCTGCCTGCCAATGCAGGAGACTGAAAAGAACTGGGTTTAGTCCATGGGTTGGGAAGATCCTCAGGAGGAGGAAATGAAAACTCACTCCAAAATTCTTGCCGGAGAATTTCATGGACAGAGGAGCCTGGTGGGCTGCAGTCCATAAGGTCGCAAAGAGTTGGACGCATCTGAAATGACTTAGTACATGTGCACGTGGAAGTTCCTTAAAAAACTAAAAATGCAGGTTTTAACTAAAAGCCTGACTCCCAAATCTTTTTCCATTTCAATACATATGTTTTTAAAAATTATTCTCTCTTCAGTCGATTTTTATCTGGGAGAATAAATGCAAGCAGGATTTTATTTAACACCACTGATAACGTTGTAAATGATTTTAAAGCTTGCCCTGAGAGGAAAGTAAACCTATAATCAGCACAAGATAAATCATCTTTATCTTTCACAGAAATAACTATAATCAAAGCTGTTCTCGTATCTCATGCATGCTGACCTCCTTTTTAATGGCTTGTATTTCAAACTTGAGCTCAGGCACAAATAGAAGACAAAATTGAATATTAATACATCTGCATCAGTAAGAAGAATTCTCAGATTAACTAGTATCAACCATTTTTGGGGGGGCTTCTCTGTGGCCCATATGGTAAAGAATCTGCCTGCAATGCAAGAGACACAGGTTTGATCCCTGGGTCTGAAAGTTCAATTCCTGGGTAGAGAGGATCCCCTGGAAGAGGACATGGCAAATCACTCCAGTATTTTTGCCTGGAGAATCCTCACGGACAGAGGAGCCTGACGCTAAAGTCCGCTGGATCACTGGATCTCAGAGTCAAACACAACTGAATTAAGTTCCTTTTCATATGCATAGAGGCCATTTGGATACCTGCTTCTGTGAAGTGCCTGTTCAAGTCATTTACTAATTTTTCCTTGTAATGTTTTCCTCATACTAATCTATCAGCATTTTTGTTTACATATTTGGAGTATGAATAGGAGGTACATGTATTGTAGACATCCTCTCAAAGCCTGAGCTTGCTTTTTCACTCTCTTCCTGCAGTCTTTTGATAAACTTAAGTTCTTCATTTTAATAAATCCTTTTTCAGGTTTTGAGCCTATATTCTTGTAACCTATATGATTGGAAAGTTTAAAATATATATATAGATAAAGAAGAACTGAAGGGTGCTAACTTTTACCTTCTAGATAATTATCTAAACTATAAAATCTACACTCAGTTTTTTAAAGGAAGAAATTATTATTTTTAAGGGAAAGGGAATCAATTTCTTTTTCATTTTGGACAAAAATGTCCAAGGAAAGATGAAATGATTACAGGGAAAAGCCCCATGTATAGCTGAGAAAATCTGGGTACATGTATGATTTTAAGAATGTACAGTGATTCTTGTCAGAGATGGGGTGGTAGGCCCCATAGGCCATGCCAAGTTGGTAGCTTAGCAGCACTGAAACTTAGGAAAGGAACTGTCTCAGTCATTTGTTTTGAACGCCTAGTAAGATCTGGTTAAAAAAAATAAAATTCATTCATTTTTTTAATGAATCAATAGAAAGGAGTCCCAATTCAAACTGGAATATGCTCTTCCAGCAAAAAGACCCCCTTTTGCAGGAAAAATGTGTTTTGCTGAGAAAGGTGAAAATTTTAAGGGAAAGGTAAATTCAGCAAAATGCATATTAAAACGGCTCTTACACATAGATCGATACAACAGTACATACAGCCAGGAAATAAACCCACACATATATGGTCAATTAACTTATGATGAAAGGAGCCAAGAATGTATTAGAGGAAGAGACAATCTCTTCCATAAATGATGCTGGGACAGCTGGAGAGTCACATGCAAAAGAATGAAATTGGACTGTATCTTATACATTTTATCTCACAAAAATCAACTGAAAGTGGATTAACGACTTGAATGTAAGACCTGGAACCATAAAACTCCTAGAAAAAAGACAGCTAGTTCCTGGACACCAATCTAAGCAATGATTTTTCAATTTGACCCCAAAAGCAAAGGCAACACAAGCAAAAATAAGCAAGTAGAACAACACCAAATTGAAAGGCTTCTGAACAGCAAAGGAAACCATCAACAAAACAAAAAACCAACCTGCCACATAGGAGAAAATACTTGCACATCATATATCTGATAAGGGGCTAATATCCAAATCCTATTAAAGACTCAACAACTCAATAGCAAAAAATTACTTAATTAATTAAATAAACCAAGGGGATTTGAATAGATATTTATCTAAAACAGACACAGAGTCAACGAGTACACAAAAAGGTGCTCATCATCACTAATCTTCAGAGAAATGCAAATCAAAATCACAATGAGACACCAACTCACACCTGTTAAGTTGCTGTTATCAAAATGATAAGAAATAGTGTTGGTGAGAATGTAAAGAGAAGGAAATACTTGTGCATTGTTGAAAGTGAAAGTGAAGTCGCTCGGTCCTGTTGGACTTTTTGCGACCCCATGGACTATAGCCTACCAGGTTCCTCTGTCCATGGGATTTTGTAGCCATGAGTACTGGAGTGGGCTGCCATTTCCTTCTCCGGGGGATCTTCCTGACCCAGGGTTGAACCCAGGTCTCCTGCAATGCAGGTAGATGCTTTACCGTCTGGGCCACCAGGGAAGCCCTGGTGGGAATGTAAATGGGTGCAACTACAATGGAAAACAGTATGGAGCTTCCTTTAAAAAATTAAAAATAAAACTACCATATGCCCCAGCATATCCACTTCTGGATAGTTAAAGGAAACAGAGACCTTAATTTGAAAAGATATCTACATGTTCATTGAAGCATTATTTACAATATCCAAGATATGGAAACAATTTAAGGGTCCATCAATGGATGAAGGGGTAAAGAAAATGTGATATAGGTGCAATGAAATACGATTCAGCAGAACAAAAGAAGAAAGACTTGTCATTGACAACCTGGATGGATCTTGAGGGCATTAATGCTAAATAAAGCAAACAGAGAAACGCAAATATTGTATGATCTCACTTAAATGTGGAATCTGGAAAACAAACCAAAAAACCCTCATAGGTACATGGAATAGATTAGTGGCCACCAGGGGTGCAGAGTGGTGAAAGTGAAAAAAATGGTCAAAATTCCAGGTATAAAATAAATAAGCCCTGCATTCTATATTTGAAAATTGTTAAAATAGTGGACAATAAAACTTCTTACCACAAGAAAATTGTAACTATTTGTGGCAATGGATACTAACTAGACTTATTCTGGTGATATTTCTGAAATGCATACATGTGTCAAATGATGTTGTCCATCTGAAACTAATATAATGTTATGTGTCAATTATATCTCAATTTAAAGTAAAATATTCTAGCAGACAAAATAATGGCCTCCCAAAGGTGTCCACGTCCTAACCCTCAAAACCTTGAATGTGTAAATGTGCGTAACAAAAGAGACATTATTCAAGTGACTAAATTAGGGATGAGAAGTTTGTCTTGGATTATCCACATGGGCCCGAGGTAATCATTAGAATTCTTAAGAAAGGAAGACAAGAGATGGATAGCAGAAACAGAAGATGATGTGAAACAAGAGGTTGGAAATGAAAGTAAGGAGCCCCCAGCTGAGGAACACAGGTGGCAACTCGAGGATGAGAAGGGATAAGGAACAGATTCTCCCCTCAGAGACACCAAGAAGGAACCAGTTCTATGAGACATCTTGACAAGTGCCATGAAACAGAGTTTGAACTTCTCCAGAAATGGAAGATAATAAATGTGTGGTGCTTTAAGCCACCAGGGCTTCCCAGGTGGCACTAGTGGTAAAGAATCTGCCTGCCAATACAGGAGACATAAAAGACTTGGGTTTGATCCCTGGGTTGGGAAGATCCCCGGGAGAAGGGCATGGCTACCCACTCAGGGGAGTGGCACTCCATAGGTCCACAGAGTCAGACACAACTCAGTGACTGAGAACACACACTTTAAGCCACTAAGATTGTGATAATTTGTTATAATGGCAATCAGTTCAGCTCAGTCGCTCAGTCATGTCCAACTCTTTGTGACCCATTGGACTACAGCATGCCAGGCCTCTCTGTCCATCACCAATTCCTGGAGTCTATTCAAACTCATGTCCATTGAGTCGGTGATGCCATCCAACCATCTCATCCTCTGTTGTCCCCTTCTCCTCCTGCTTTCAATCTTCCCCCGAATCAGGGTCTTTTCCAATGAGTCAGCTCTTCTCATCAGGTGGACAAAGTATTGGAGTTTCAACTTCAGCATCAGTCCTTCCAATGTACATTCAGAACTGATTACCTTTAGAATGGACTGGTTGGATCTGCTTGCCGTCCAAAGGACTCTCAAGTGTCTTCTCCAGCACACATTTCTAAAGCATCAATTCTTCATGTTCAGCTTTCTTTATAGTCCAACTCTCACATCCATACATAACTACTGGAAAAACCATAGCCTCGACTAGACAAAGTAATGTCTCTGCTTTTTAATATGCTGTCTAGGTTGGTCATAACTTTCCTTCCAAGGATAAGCGTCTTTTAATTTCATGGCTGCAGTCCCCATCTGCAGTGATTTAGGAGCCCTCCAAAATAAAGTCTGCCACTGTTTCCCCATCTATTTGCTATGAACTAATGGGACCAGATGCCATGATCTTAGTTTTCTGAATGTTGAGCTTTAAGCCAATTTTTTCACTCTCCTCTTTCATTTTCATCAACAGGCTCTTTAGTTCTTCTTCGCTCTCTGCCATAAGGGTGGTGTCATCTGCATATCTGAGGTTATTGAAATTTCTCCCGGCAATCTTGATTACAGTTTGTGCTTCATCTAGTCCAGCGTTTCTCATGATGTACTCTGCATATAAGTTAAATAAACAGGGTGACAATACACAGTCTTGAGGTACTCCTTCCCCAATTTGGAACCAGTCTGTTGTTCCATGTCTGGTTCTAACTATTGCTTCTTGACCTGCATACAGATTCCTCAGGAGGCAGGTCAGGTGGTCTGGTATTCCATCTCTTTCAGAATTTTCCACAGTTTGTTGTGATCTACACAGTCAAAGGCTTTGGTGTAATCAATAAAGTGGAAGTAGATGTTTTTCTGGTATTCTCTTGCTTTTTTGATGATCCAGCAGATGTTGGCAATTTGATCTCTAGTTCCTCTGCCTTTTCTAAATCCAGCTTGAACATCTGGAACTTCATGGTTCACATACTGTTGAAGCCTGGCTTGGAGAATTTTGAGCATGACTTTGCTAGCGTGTGAGATGAGTGCAATTGTACAGTAGTTTGAACATTCTTTGGCATTGCCCTTCTTTGGGATGGGATGAAAACTGACCTTTTCGAGTCCTGTAGCCACTACTGAGTTTTCCAAATTTGCTGGCATATTGAGTGCAGCACTTTCACAGCATCATCTTTTAGGATTTGCAATAGCTCAACTGGAATTCCATTACTTCGACTAGCTTTGTTCATAGTGATGCTTCCTAAGGTTCACTTGACTTCACGTTCCAAGAAGTCTGGCTCTAGGTGAGTGATCACACCATTGTGATTATCTGGGTCATGAAGATCTTTTTTGTACAGTTCTTCTGTGAATTCTTGCCACCTCTTCTTAATATCTTCTGCTTCTGTTAGGGTTTCCCTTGTGGCTCAGCTGGTAAAGAATATTCCCGCAATGTGGGAGACCTGGGTTCTATCCCTGGAATGGGAAGATCCCCTGGTGAAGGGAAAGGCTACCCACTCCAGCATTCTGGCCTGGCAAATACTATGGACTATATAGTACATGGGGTCACAAACAGTCGGCCACAACTGAGTGACTTTCACAAAATATAATGGCAATAGGGAAACTAATATAATCACAGGGAGATATTATCACATACCAATCAGATTGGCAAAAATTAAATAGTCTAGTAGTATTTGAGTATAAAGCAATAAAAATTCTCATGCACTAATAATTGAAGTACAAAAGTTTTGGGAAACACTTTGCCATTAGCTAGTAAAATGAAAGGTTATCTATATACCCTTCAACCATCCATTCTCTTCCCAGGCATGTATTCTAGAGAAAATCTTGCACAGGTATACCAGGAATACATATGGACTTTCAAGAATCCGACTGCTCATGTTGTACTGTTTAAGCTGGTGGCAGTTATTCCATTTTTAAAAATTTATTCATTGTATTTAAGTTATAGACACTCATTTGTGTATGTGAAGCAATTCAAAATACAAAAGGGCTCTGATATCTTTCTTCTTTGTAATGTTCTCAACTCAGTTCTTATGCATCTTTTTAGTTTTGTTCCTATGCACCTTTGTTTTTAGGGAGGGATACTCTTATAAATGGTAGCTTTTTAAGACTGTTTATTTCTGGCTTGTTAAAATGCATCTGACCTTTGTATATTGTTCTTGTATCTAGGGATACATATTTTAACTTTCTTATACTAATACTATGTCTGTAGATTGAATTTTGTTTGTTTGTTTGTTTGTTTTAGGAGAAGGCAGTGGCAACCCACTCTAGTACTCTTGCCTGGAAAATCCCATGGATGGAGGAGCCTGGTGGACTGCAGTCCATGGGGTCGCTAAGAGACGACTGAGCAACTTCACTTTCACTTTTCACTTTCACACATTGGAGAAGGAAATGGCAACCCACTCCAATGTTCTTGCCTGGAGAATCTCAGGGACAAGGGAGCCTGGTGGGCTGCCATCTATGGGGTCGCACAGAGTTGGACACGACTGAAGCGACTTAGCAGCAGCAGCAGCAGATTGAGTTTTTAATGTAGATAATTGTGTCATGTACAAACAATGACTTTTTTCCCTTTCTTTCTGCTCTTCATGGCTTTTTTCTTGCCTTATTACAATGAATACAAGTTTCAGAGCAGTGTTTAGTAGTTGGAGTGACAGTGCTTGTCCTCCTTGCTGATTTTGAAATCACATTTGAAACCATCATTACATGTGATAGTACTGTGGGTTTTTGAGGACACTCCTCAGGTCTCTTCTACTCCTAATTTGCAAAAAGTTTATAGACTGATTGCTGAATGTATTCAATGTTGGGTGATCATATTTCTCCCTTCAATTGCTTAATACAGTAAATTACATTTATAAACTAGTCATATTTGGTGATAATCTCTATAATATGCATACTTATAGCCCATTTTTGTTCCAAATAATGTTGTTCTATATGAAAGATAAAGAGAGAGCTATAGAATTATATACCGTGTGTATATAGCACTCTGTACATCTCTTTATATATAAATCGTGTGTGTGTGTGTGCTCTTAATCATATCCCACTCTTTGGGACTCCATGGAATACAGCCTGCCAGCCTCCTTTGTCCATGAAATTTCCCAGGCAAGAGTACTGGAATGGGTTTCCATTTACTACTCCATATAAAGCATGGCTAACATTAGTCTCTAAGATAAAAACTATTGAGATTTAGCTTTACAGATTCATCTTGTGTCCTTCACAAAGATACAGGATCTAAGATTCTATAAAATCATCATCAACTTCATCACCTACAAAACTGATACAGTGGCTATAGCAATAGTAGATGACACTTGAAAAATATCCAGAATGTGATTAGAAATGCCCACCCCGCATTCAGTCCTCATGCTCCATTACAAGCAATGTTTTCCAGGACTGTATACTGTATTAAGTATCTCTCAAGGTTTGGGGTTAAGATTTTGAGTTAGACATTTTAACAATTTTGTATTAGATATTTTGATGTCACAAAAAAATAAATTTGACATTTTTTCACTTGATTCCACATCCTATATAGCAGCAGTGAGATTCCCACTTACCCATCTGTTGGCTGACCTCGTCTCTCACACTCAAATCAGCTGTGATCTCCAGTCTTTCCTGAATGTATCACCAGGAAAAATGGCTTATGATTCCTTCGCCTGTATTTGTACTACGAGGTCATTAAAATCTGAATAGTGGGACTTTCCTGGGAGTCCAGTGGTTAAGAATTCATGCTTCCACTGAATGGGTTCAATCCCTGGTCAGGAAGCTAAGATCCTCCATGCTGTATGGTATAGCAAAATAAATCAATAAATAATAACTTTAAGTGAGTGTCCTTTAAAAAAGAAGAAGAAAACTAATAGATGCAGGGGGGAAATAAAACTCTTGCATTTCCATGTGAGAATACTCAGTTCCAAAGCAATGAGAGGATTTCCCCATATGCATTAACAGAGACTAGAAGCAGTTCCAGAGTTTGAGTCAGAACTGGGACTCCCAGTCCAGGGCTCAGTGCAGCCACAGACTTGACTGAGAATTTAGTTTTGCTGTAACAGGATGGCCACACATACGCTGCTCATAGAATATAACCTTCATTCCTCCTAACAAATCAGATGTCAAACATTATTATCCACTTGGTTGATATCAAAATCTGTTATATTGAAAGGGACTATTATTTACCAAGCTTTGCCCTAGCAAAGTGTCACCAGTCTTGGATTGACTAAAAGGCCTTTTGTGAAAGTATAAATAAAAAGTGCACAGATGGCATTGGAGTTTTCCTGAGAGGTTTCAAAAGACCATGTTCTTCAGAAGAACTAGGACTTCCCTTGGAGTAAAGCAATAGGTTACTAGGCTCTAGAGAGAATAAATAAAATGGTCTGATGTTCATTTTTCATTCTCAGTAAAATATTGATGGAGCACCACTGTCAAAATCTATTTGGCAAACCGCATACTGTATCTTAAATTATAACCCTCTGTGTTTCCTGACACAAAGAATATCATCTTTCAAAATGTTCCAAAATAAAAGGTGTAGAAAAAAATTGAATTTTAGTTTATATATTTGGTACTAAAACCATCAATACTTGAAGAAATCTGTATGTTACAAAATCTAGTAAAGGTCAATGAATTTTCTGACTGTATTTATATCTGTGCTGAATACGTATTTTTTTCTTTCCGCTTAATTGCAAAAAGATCATCTGTGTCAACAGTTTTACAAACCACTCTTAAGTATTTTAAACATTTTATTTCTAGCATTCATAGGCATGTGCTTTGCCAGTTTAAATACTACAGTGATCATAGAATAATTCAGATCCAATATGCATTTATTTACCAAGTATATAAAGCATATTCTTTGCTGATTATAGTAAATAAAATGCTTTTATAAGCAGGGACAACATTTCTCACAGGCATAGTGCAAAAATACTGGAGAAAACATTTTGTCACTTTTTAACTGCACAGTGTTCTCTTCACAACTAACCTTTAGTTTTAAATGTTCATATTACTTACAGAGAACACAGAAGCAGCAGCCAGACACAGCTTTCGGGGGTAATTAAGAATTATCTTCTCTTTCAAAATCTTGTACTTTACCAATTCCAATAAAACAAAGCATATGAAAATTGGAAGAACAATATTAATCTAAGTTTTTAAGCATTTGAGTTACGGTTTAGAAGGCAACGGCATCCCACTCCAGTATTCTTGCCTGGAAAATCCCATAGATGGGAGCCTGGTAGGCTGCAGTCCATGGGGTCGCTAAGAGTCAGACACGACTGAGCGACTTCCCTTTCACTTTTCATTTTCATGCATTGGAGAAGGAAATGGCAACCCACTCCAGTGTTCTTGCCTAAAGAATCCAAGGGACGGGGGAGCCTGGTGGGCTGCCATCTATGGGGTCATACAGAGTCGCACATGACTGAAGCGACTTAGCAGCAGCAGCAGCAATTTTTAATTAGATTCATCTTTTAAATAATTTTTTAGTACAATGAAACATTGCAAGTATGTTACCGAGTTTTCATATACTCCACACCCAGTTTTTCTTGTTATTAACATCTGATGTTAGTACATTTGTTGTGATTAATAGACCAAGATTGATAAACTACTATTAACTGAAATATTTACTTTATTCAGAGTTCCTTAGTTTTTACCTAATGTTCTTCTTCTGGCCCAGCATCCCATCCAGGACACCACGTTACATTAGTTATCATATCTTTTGGCCATAACAGGTGCTCAGATCTTCCTTGTCTTTAGTGACCTGGACAATTTTGAGATGTACAGTCCAGGTATTTTTGTAGCACATCCCCTGATTCAAATTTGTCTCATGGTTTTCTCATGATTTGGTTCAGTGCAGGTCCAATCCCTGGATAAGGAAGATCCCCTGGAGAAGGAAATGGCAACCCACTCCATTTTTCTTGCCTGAGAAATCCCATAGACAGAGGAGCCTGGTGGGCTACAATCCATGGGGTCACAAAGAGTCAGATACCAATGAGTGACTAAGCAAATTTCTCATGATTAGACTGGGGTTGCATGTTTTGGAGAGAAAGATCACAGAAGTAAAGCACCATTTTCATCACATCATATCAGGGATACATACCATCAGGCTGACTTATCACATGATGGTGAATTTGATCATATGCTGAGGAAGTGTTTTCCAGCTCTATCCCTGTCAAGTTGCTCCAGTTTTTCCCCTTCCCATACTTAGAAAGCATGTGCAGCCCACATTTCAGCACTAGGGAGCTATGTTCCATCTCCTTGAGGGCAAAGCATCCATGCAGATTATTTTGAATTCTTCTGTACAGGAAGTTTGTTTATTCTCCCCCGTCTATTTATTTGTTCTTGTAATTAAATCAATATGGACTCATGGATATTTATTTTATATTTGGGTCATAATCCAAATACTACTTAATTTATTTCGTTGTTCAAATCATTCCAGCTTTGGCCCACCAGAGCTCTTTCAGTTGACTCCTGTCCCACAAACACTAACATTATGTGTGTATAGGGTTTGGGTGTTCTGCTTTATTTTTTAGCAGTGTGTTATTTTCCCACATTAAGATACTCCGGGATCATTGTATTTATTTCCTGCTTCAGTCCTAGAATTAGCCATTTATCCAGAGTCCTAATTTCTTTTATTAGAGAATGGTATTAAAGACCCAGCTGTGGGCAATAGATCTGCCTATTGCTACTGGATATCATTTCTTTAAGGCCATCTCAGCTGACAGAGAAAGGAAATACATATTGTAAAGTATTTTGTGTATATACATATATCTATAAGTATCTCTAATATGTAACCATCTATGCCTGGAGAATCCCAGGGACAGAGGAGCCTGGTGGGAGGAGTCTATGGGATCACGCAGAGTCGGACACGACTGATGCGACTTAGCAGCAGCAGCAGCATCTCTATATTAAGCCAAACATGAGATTATCCCGATGTCTTCAACTCTTATCCATTAATGCTATGGATCCTTCGAGCCTGCTTTTCTTACATACAGTAACCTCCCACTCCAACAATGAGAGGACCAGTTTTCTGACTGACTCAGTTCTAGTACACGTGTGCAGCAGTGTCAGAACTGGTAACCCACATCCCCATGGGAATCATCTTTATCAGCTGGAGTCAGTGCTAATCTAGTTCCTTTGCCTGGGTCTTACAGACTCCGCTTATTCCTGAAGTTCCTTAGCTCAGCACTGGCCTCGCTTTCACCCTCAACTGGCTTTATTTTTGAAAGAGAAAGGAATCAGGAAATAATTAGCTGGTCAACTCTGACACTTTGGTGTTTCCACGTACAAATTAGAAAATTTAAGTAGGAATGAACAACTCACTATGCAGATCACATTTCTAATATCTTATGGAAAAAGAAGAAGAAGAAAAAAAGCCTTTAGAATGAGTAGGCTCTGGAAGAAAACTTTTCTCCAAAGAGCAATATAAAACACAGCAGTTCAGGATATTGATTTTATTTAAGCTTAACTACCCAGCTGTCACTTTGTGTCCACCAGCCAGTTACATAAACAGAAGCAGAGCTTAGGAAAAGAGATGAGGAAAGATCTTTATGACGGTAGAATTTTGCAAGACTCCTCCAGACTCCCCAGGATAGAAAGCACAGCAGTGCCGTTTACCTTTGCATTCAATATAGTCTCCTACATAAGTACAGTCTTTTAACATGCTCTGGGTTATTAGCAATAGGATTGTGAAATAATAGCTTAAAACCTCTTTAAGCTACTGATTTTTAAGGAAATATTTTCTTTGTAAGTTCAACTCTCAAACTAACCTAAATATTTGAGCACTATACTGATTGGAAATGAAGGTTCTTATTACTGAAAAATCCAGATCATCTTGGACTTAACATCTCTTTAATTGCTGGGCACCTTCCTCAGGTTCTGTAAATACTTTAAATAGTACTTTCTCCAAATTAATTTTTCTTTCTTCTTAGTTGTATGACATCTGATGACCTGATAGCCTGTTTTTGGCCAAAGAAGAATAGTCAATCATGTAGTTGAATGTATCTATCATGATTATGAAGGAATGGCTATATTAATAAATTAATTTATATAATGTATATATTTCCCATGGGACTCCTCTGGTGGCTCAGATGGTGAAGAATCTGCCTGTAATGCAGGAGACCTGGGTTCTATCTCTGGGTGGGGAAGGTCCCCTGAGAAGGGAATGGCAACCCATTCCAGTATTCTTGCCTGGAGTATTCCATGGACAAAGGAGCCAGGCGGGCTACAGTTCATGGAGTTGCAGAGAGTTGGACATGACTGAGCAACTGACAGTTTTCCTTTTTTTCATATATTGTCCTAGCTCAAGGTAGAATACTAACCAATAAGAACAGAAATTCTAATTTCTAAAAAAGACCATGCTTTCTGCGCTGAAGTTCACATGATCAAGACAAAATTTTGCAGCCATCTTGGAATATTGTATTTGGGAATTGCAATAAAAATTTAAAGATAGCTTCAGAATTAAATCTAGAGGTGCTAGATTTCACTCTGGAAAAAAATCATCTTTCTCTCATCTTCAGATTTTATCAACTTTTCCTTTCAATATACAGTGGGGGCAAAAGAAAATTAGCCACTTTTCTACATTGAACACCAAATAATTGGTTGAACTTTTTCACTGATCTATTGATTCCTATTGAAATAGCAAAGGCTGTCTTTGTCATACTGTGGCATCACTGCTGCTTGAAATATGATCAATTTCATCCTTGTTTCCAATTATTTGTCAGACAGTCAGTCTGTAAACATGTCTCCTGTGCTGAACTCTAGCTGATGGCTAGTTACTGCTTAGATTTCTGGATTGAAAAGAATTCTGAAAACACAAGCATTATCAGAGAAGGCTGCTGTGGGCACCCTGGAAATGCTGATAGCTAGTGAGAAAATGAGTGCCAAAAGACTCCAAGATTCTAATCTATACTACTGACAGTTTGTGGGGAAATTAACTCACATTTTAGAATCAAATTCATGAAATTGGATTTACTTTGTCAGCTAAGCTTATGTGGCTTTTTCACTTTACATAAAACAGATTCCATTTCTATACTCTGTCCACAGAAATCTGTCCCACTGCTGAGAACCAAAGACTGTAAAATGTATCATCACATGAAGCCACACAAAGGATAATCTTTGTATGCAATTCTCCCTAAAATCTGCCTTATGGATTATACCCACGAGGACAGAAGTAAAGCCCTGTTCATCTCTGAATTTCCCATAATACTATAACTTGGAATTTACAGTGATGACAATCTCATGAACCTGGCTTCCCATTCCACTCTCAATGAAGTCCAAAATCCCTCCCATGACCTCCTGTCCCCACATGATCTGCTTCCTGACCCCTTCTCTGACCTTCTCCAATCCTCTGACCCTCACATCAGTCCAGCTGTTCTGACCTCAGTGTAGGGCTTTATAGAGGCTAAACCTAATACCACCCAGGAGTCTTTGAATTTACTTATTCTTGTGTATGCCACTCTGACCCTAGGCCCTGGCACTGTTTAGGTCACTTGCTTACATCTAGGTCTGCTCTGATGTCACGTTCTCATGGAGAAACATCCTGCAACACTGACCCATATCCTTCTATCCCCTTTGTTTTCCTCCAGCTCTCATCACTGTCTCATTATTATATTACATACATATACACATTGTATCCCTCCACCACTGGAAGGTAAATGCTATAAGGCAAGCAATGTATCATTTTTGTTCACTGCTGGAGTTCCAGTACCTAAAACACTAAATGACATGTGGTAGATGCTCAATAAATTGATTAACTGATGAGTAAAAACTGTTGGAAACAACCCTGAATATTCATTGGAAGGCCTGATGCTGAAGCTCCAGTACATTGGCCACCTGATATGAACAACAAACTGATTGGAAAAGATCCTGATGCTGGGAAAGATTGAAGGTGGGAGGAGAAGGGGACAACAGAGGATGAGATGGTTGGATGACATCACCGACTCTATGGACATGAGTTTGAGCAAACTCTGGGAGATGGTGAAGGACAGGGAAGCCTGGTGTGCTGCAGTCCATGGTGTCAAAAAGAGCTGGACATGACTGAGCAGCTGAATAACAACAAAAACTGTTAGGAAGAGCTTCTCCTACAGCCCAACCCCAAGCCCCAAGCTCTGCTTAGACCTCAGACACCCTGACATGGGGGAGAACATCTAATCCCCTCCAGTGAAAACATGGGTCCAGTGGTTTCCATTTCAGTTGTTTTTTTTTCCCCCAGCAAAACCCTCCTTTTACATATACAGAAAAAATACAGAATTCTAAGTATATATAAAAAAAGGTTAAAAAGAAGTTGCGCTGGCCCAGTCAAGAATGGAGCAGCCCAGAAGGCCCATCTTCCTCTGCAAAGNACCTCAGACACCCTGACATGGGGGAGAACATCTAATCCCCTCCAGTGAAAACCTGGGTCCAGTGGTTTCCATTTCAGTTGTTTTTTTTCCCCCAGCAAAACCCTCCTTTCACATATACAGAAAAAATACAGAATTCTAAGTATATATAAAAAATGGTTAAAAAGAAGTTGCGCTGGCCCAGTCAAGAATGGAGCAGCCCAGAAGGCCCATCTTCCTCTGCAAAGGGGCCATGATGCCATCTCTTCCAGTCCTTTGGCTCGCAGAGCTCCATGGCCCCTCCCAGCTGCTGCCCGATGAGTCTGGGCATCAGCACATCCAGTTCTGGACACAACCTGCTGTTCACAGCAATTCAGGTAGTTAACACTCTCTTGTTCTTGAGCCTCCAATCACAGAGCAGCTGACCCAAAGCATATTGTTAGATTTCACACGGAAACTGCACAGCACACTTTACTGCCTCAAGTTTCCTGAGGGCAGAATGTGGAATGTCGCCCTTTACTCCAACTGGCACAGTAACTAGAACACAAGTGTCTCTGTAAGAAGGTAAGTATTTTCATGAAGAATTATATATCAGTATTTCTACATCTATTTGCACTTGAGACAGCAATTCTTCATATTTAATAAGGCCTTAGGATGCAACTGATACAGAACACTTATAGCAGCAATTTTTAAATATTTATGAAAATATTATCATATGGTTTGCTACTTTTTCAGTTGAAAATAAACCATGAATAACCCATTCGCATTTTTTGAGAGGAACAGAAAACAAACAGTCTCAAAGTCAGAATGGGTGTGTTGAACTGAGACCTCAAGAAAATCACTGTGATGATAGACGTTCAGCAGTGGAAAAATGTACAAATCAGGGACTGTTTTTAAAAATTATATCTGACCTCTAGGCTTAACTGCATGTTAAGTCACTTCAGTTGTGTCCGACTACTTGAGACCCCCGAACTGCAGTCCACCAGGCTCCTCTGTCCATGGGATTCTCCAGACAAGAGTACTGGAGTGGGTTACCATGTCCTTCTCCAGGGGATCTTCCTGACCCGGGGATCCTCCCCACATCTCTTCCATCTCCTGCACTGGCAGGCAGATTCTTTACCACTAGCACCACCTCAGTTCAGTTCAGTTCATTTGCTCAGTTTGTGCCTGACTCTGTGAAACCCCATGGACTGCAGCGTGCCAGGCTTCCCTGTCCACCACTAACTCCCAGAGCTTGCTCAGACTCATGTCCATAGAGTCGGTGATGCCATCCAACCATCTCATCTTCTGTCATCACCTTCTCCTCCCCCCTTCAATCTTTCCCAACATCAGGGTCATTTCAAATGAGTCAGTTGTTCGCATCAGGTGGCCAAGGTATTGGAGTTTAAGCTTCAGCATCAGTCCTTCCAGTGAGTATTCAGGACTGATTTCCTTTAAGATGGACTGGTTGGATCTCCTTGCAGTCCAAAGGACTCTCAAAAATCTTCTCCAACACCACAGTTCAAAAGCATCAATTTTTCGGTGCTCAGCTTTCTCCATGGTCCAACTCTCACAACTATACATCATGACTACTGGAAAAAATCATAGCTCTGAATAGATGGACCTTTGTTGGCAAAGTAATGTCTCTGCTTTTTAATGTGCTGTCTACCTTGGTCACAACTTTTCTACCAAGGAGTAAGGATATTTTAATTTAATAGCTGCAGTCACCATCTGCAATGATTTTGGAGCCCCCCAAAATAAATGGTTTCCCCATCTATTTGCCATAAAATGATGGGACCAGATGCCATGATCTTAGTTTTCTGAATGTTGAGCTTTAAGCCAACATTTTCACTCTCCTCTTTCACTTTCATCAAGAGGCTCTTTAGTTCTTCTTAGCTTTCTGCTATACGGGTGGTGTCATCTGCATATCTGAGGTTATTTCTCCTGGCAATCTTGATTGCAACTTGTGCTTCAGCCAATCTGGCATTTCACGTGATGTACTCTACATATAAGTTAAATAAACAGGGTGACAATATGCAGCCTTGATGTACTCCTTTCCCTATTTAGAATGAGTCTATTGTTCCATGTCCAGT
Source organism: Neotragus pygmaeus (assembly GCA_006410875.1). Lineage (NCBI taxonomy): Eukaryota > Metazoa > Chordata > Mammalia > Artiodactyla > Bovidae > Neotragus > Neotragus pygmaeus. The sequence continues at coordinate 3,327,192 of SJYV01051337.1, read as the reverse complement.
TCTAACTGTTGCTTCCTGAACTGCATACAGATTTCTCAAGGTGGTCTGGTATTCCCATCTCTCTTAGAATTTTCCACAGTTTTTTGTGATCCACACAGTCAAAGGTTTTGGTGTAATCAATAAAGCAGAAGTAGATGTTTTTCTGGAACTCTCTTGCCTTTTTGATGATCCAACGGATGTTGGCAATCTGATCTCTGATTCTTCTGCCTTTTCTAAAACCAGCTTGAACATCTGGAAGTTCATAGTTCATGTACCACTGAAGCCTGGCTTGGAGAATTTTGAACATTGCTTTGCTAGCATGTGAGATGAATGCAATTGTGCAGTGAGTGAGTGAATGAAGTTGCTCAGTCGTGTCCGACTCTTTGCGATCCCATGGACTGTAGTCTACCAGGCTCCTCATTCATGGGATTTTCCAGGCAAGAGTACTGGAGTGGGCTGCCATTTCGTTTGAGCGTTCTTTGGCATTGCCTTTCTTTGGGATTGGAATGAAAACTGACCCTATCGAGTCCTGTGGCCACTGCTGAGTTTTCCAAATTTGCTGACATAGTGAATGCAGCACTTTCACAGCATCATATTTTAGAATTTGAAATAGCTCAACTGGAATTCCATCACTTCCACTAGCTTTGTTTGTAGTGATGCTTTCTAAGGCCCACTTGACTTCACATTCCAGATGTCTGGCTCTAGGTGAGTGGTCACTGGGTCATGAAGATCTTTTTAATACAAATCTTCTGTGTATTTCTGCCACCTCTTCTGCTTTTGATAGGTTCATACCATTTCTGTCCTTTATTGAGTCCATCTTTGCATGAAATGTTCCCTTGGTATCTCTAATTTTCTTGAAGAGAGCTCTAGTCTTTCCCATTCTATTGTTTCCCTCTATTTGTTTGCACTGATCACTAAGAAAGGCTTTCTTATCTCTCCTTGCTATTCTTTGGATCTCTGCATTCAAATGGGTATATCTTTCCTTTTCTCCTTTGCTTTTAACTTCTTTTCAGAGCTATTTGTAAGGCCTCCTCAGACAGCCACTTTGCTTTTTTGCATTACTTTTTCTTGGGGATGGTCTTGGATCCCTGTCTCCTCCACAGTATCACAAACCTCTGTCCATAGTTCATCAGGCACTCTGTCTATCAGATTTAGTCCCTTAAATCTATTTCTCACTTCCACTGTATAATCATAAGGGATTTGATTTAGGTCATACCTGAATGGTCTAGTGGTTTTCCCTACTTTCTTCAATTTAAGTCTGAATTTGGCCACAAGGGGTTCATGATCTGAGCCACAGTCAGCTCCTAATCTTGTTTTTGCTGACTATATAGAGCTTCTCCATCTTTGGCTTCAAAGACTATTATCAATCTGATTTCGGTGTTGACCATCTGGTGAGGTCCATGTATGTGGTTTAATTTTGCATGTCTGTTGTAGGTATTCTGTAGGTGGATTNTGATTTAGGTCATACCTGAATGGTCTAGTGGTTTTCCCTACTTTCTTCAATTTAAGTCTGAATTTGGCCACAAGGGGTTCATGATCTGAGCCACAGTCAGCTCCCAGTCTTGTTTTTGCTGACTGTATAGAGCTTCTTCACCTTTGGCTGCAAAGAATATAATCAATCTAATTTTGGTATTGACGATCTGGTGATGTCCATGTGTAGAGACTTTTCTTATGTAGTTGGAAGAGGGTGTTTGCTATGGCCGGTGTGTTCTCTTGGCTAAACTCTGTTAGCATTTGCCTTGCTTCATTTAGTACTCCAAGGCCAAATTTGCCTGTTACTCCAGGTGTTTCTTGCCTTCCTACTTTTGCATTCCAGCCCCCGTTAGGGAGAAGGACATCTTTTGGGGGTGTTCATTCTAGAAGGTCTTGTAGGTCTTCATAGAACCGTTGAACTTCAGCTTCTTCAGCATTACTGGTCAGGGCATAAACTTAGATTATTGTGATATTGAACAGAGATCATTCTGTCATTTTTTAGATTGCATCCAAGTACTGCATTTTGAATTCTTTTGTTGACTATGAGGGCTACTCTATTTCTTCTAGTGGATTATTGCTCACAGTAGTAGATATACTGGTCATCTAAGTTAAATTCATGCATTCTACTCCATTTCNATTCTGTCATTTTTTAGATTGCATCCAAGTACTGCATTTTGAATTCTTTTGTTGACTATGAGGGCTACTCTATTTCTTCTAGTGGATTATTGCTCACAGTAGTAGATATACTGGTCATCTAAGTTAAATTCATGCATTCTACTCCATTTCAGTTCGCTGATTCCTAAAATGTCAACATTCACTCTTGCCATCTCCTGTTTGACCACTTCCAATTTGCCTTGATTCATGGACCTAACATTTCAGGTGCCTATGCAATATTGCTCTTTACAGCATCGGACTTTGCTTCTATCACCAGTCATATTCACAACTGGGTGTTGTTTTTGCTTTGGCTGCATCTCTTCATTCTTTCTGGAGTTATTTCTCTACTAATTTCCAGTAGTGTATTGGGCACCTACCAACCTGGGGAGTTCCTCTTTCAGTGTCCTATCTTTTTGCCTTTTCATACTGTTCATGGGGTTCTCAAGGCAAGAATACTGAAGTGGTTTGCCATTCCCTTTTCCAGTGGACCACATTTTGTTAGAACTCTCAACCATGACCCGTCCATCTTGGGTGGCCCTACCTGGTATGTCTCATAGTTTCATTGAGTTAGACAAGGCTGTGGTCCATGTGATCAGATTGGTTAGTTTTCTATGATTGTAGTTTTTAGTCTGTCTGCCCTCTGATGGAGAAGGATAAGAGGCTTATGGAAGTTTCCTGATGGGAGAGACTAACTGGGAGGGAAACTGGATCTTATTCTGATGGGCGGGGCCATGCTCAGTAAATCTTTAATCCAATTTTCTATTGGTGAGTGGAGCTGTGTTCCTTCCCTGTTATTTACCTGGGCCCAAATTATGGTGAAAGTAATGAAGATAATGGGGACCTCTTTCAAAAGGTCCCATGCAGGCACTGTGACACTCAGTGCCAGTGCCCCCAACCCTGCAGCAAGCCACCACTGAGCCACGTTTCTTCTGGAAACCCCTGGACACTCCCAGGCAAGTCTGGGTCAGTCGCTTGTGAGGTCGCTGCTCCTTTCTCCTGGGTCCTGGTGCACAAGGTTCTGTTTGTGCCCCCCAAGAGTCTATTTCCCAGTCCTGTGTAAGTTCTGGCCACTCTATGGTGGGGTTAACGGCAACCTCCTCCAAGAGGGCTTATGCCATACCCAGGTCTGCTGCACACAGCCATACCCATTTGGGGGCAAATGNCCCCAAGAGTCTATTTCCCAGTCCTGTGTAAGTTCTGGCCACTCTATGGTGGGGTTAACGGCAACCTCCTCCAAGAGGGCTTATGCCATACCCAGGTCTGCTGCACACAGCCATACCCATTTGAGGGCAAATGTATAGGTCAAACTGGATTAAAATCTTGGTGGTTTCAGATGTTCAACCTTGAACCTGGTAAATTTTTTAAAAATTGAGTGTGCGGGATGGAGCATGACAGGGAAGTACCATTTTCCCTACCTTAAAATTTTTTAAATGATGTAATTTCACATGCCGATCATCCAGGCCTTCCAGCTAATTTTAAAGTAACGCTTCATTTTAACCTCTAATGTTCAGATGGAAATAATGAAGGGAGAGAAGTTCAGTGCTTGGTCCAAGGTTCTCCATCTTCCAAATCATACCAGCTCTCATCATAACATAGAACAGAGTAAATCTTTATTATAGTTATATTGCTTATGCCGTGGCCTTTCCTGATACAGAAAAAGATTCCGAAGCCTTCCACATGGCAGTCACTGAATGATAACAGAGAGACTGAAAACCCACTCGAGCCGAGTGTCCGACTCTGCCATGGCCACTGTTGCCCCTGGCTGTGTCTGCAGATTTCTGCTTTTGTTTTGGTTCACTGCTCTTCTTGTAACGCTTGGGCTTCTCTAGTTGCAGCGTGTGGGCTTAGTTGCTCCATGGGCTTCCCTGGTGGTAAAGAATCCGCCTGCCAATCCAGAAGATGCAGGTTTGATACCTGGGTCAGAGAAGATCCCCTGGAGGAGGATATGGCAGTCCACACCAGTATTCTTGCCTGGAGAATCTCATGGACAGAGGAGCCTGGCTGGCTACGTCCACAGGGTCACAGAGAGTTAGCCAAGACTAAGCGACTGAGCGTCACACACATGTGGGATCCCTGAGCAGGGCTCGAACCCTCACTGCCTGTATTGGTAGGTGGATTCATAACTGCTGGACCACCCCGGAAGTCCCTGTGTCTGCAGCTTTAACTCGGGATTTCCCGATCCTGTGACTCTGCCAGCTGTGGTAGAGCCAGCCTGCTCTACAAACACATTAGTACTCTGCCTGTGTGGGCAGTGTCCAATTTGGGAACCGTTACATAGTTAACAAGCTAATGTGTTAAGGCAGTAATTTGGATCTGGAATATATTTCCCCAAGGAAACTGTGTCACACATGGTATTTGGGTTTTCAGACAAGACCTCAAAGACTGTCTAATTCAGAATGAACCCAAATTAATGCACTGTTTCCATCAGGCTGAAGCCCATTTTCAACTATGTATCTGTAGAGAAACCCAAATGGGACCCCCTGGGAAAACGTGTTTTCTGACAAGGTGACACCAGAGAACAGGAACTCCATGTAGAATGCAGGACCAATATTTCAGGCAAAAAAAACAAAACAAAATAAAAAAAAAAAACAAACTCAGAAATCTCTTTACCACTTCATAAAGAGAGGTGACTAAGATCAGCAGACTTCAGATCCGGATGGTTTAATTTAGAAACTAACAGCAGGACTTCCTTGGTGGTCCAGTGGTTGAGAGCTCACCTCCAATGCAAGATACACTGGTTCAGTCCCTGGTCTGGGAAGATCCTCCATGACATGGGGCAACTAAGCTTGTGCACCACATCTACTGAGCACACAGCATACTCTAGAGCTGGTGCTCTGCAACAGGAGAAGTCACTACGATGAGAGGCCCACACAGCCCTATTAGAGAGTAACCCCACTCCCCACAGCTAGAGACAACCAGTGTGTAGCAGCAAAGACAAATTTAAAATAAATTAATATTTTTTAAAATGGTGGTTATTCTTGACAGAGCAGTGCAGGGACTCACCAACCAGACTTGTATTTGGGGATTTGGCTCATGTGATTGATTGTACTGCATATGGGTTTAGTTAATGGAGGAGGCCCAGACAGCATGCTATGATGCTTTGAAGGGTCCTGAATAAGCCAGCTTCCCCAAGCACTTTTGGATCAGCCTACTTCCGTCTATGGCATAGCCCACCCACCTTACGGTGCAGGGGAGTTTTCAACCTACACATCAACAGGTATGCATTGGCAGCTTCCATGCTGAAAATAAAAGCAGAGTCATCCAAGTTTAGATGGTCATTAACCTACCGGACTTACATGAGTCTGTATCTCAGAAGTGAAATGGGTCCAGGAGATAGAGATAGTGTCCACATCATTGAGTGGCTTTAATTTCAACCTTGAGAAAGGATAAGGTTGACAGCAAAACACATAGAGTTAGGAGGTAAGAGGCAGAGAAGTGAGGAGGGAAGAGACAGATGAAAGGGGGGGGAAAAAGTCAAAAGGAACCCCAGAGGTAAGGATTGGCAGAGGAGAAAGAGCTTTGGCGGAAACTAAGGAGAAACCAGAGCTCACAGCATCCAGGGAAAAAGAACACTTCAGCTCTTTCTAAAGGTTAGCTGTGTCCAGGAAAGATGCAGGCAGAAGCTAAGAGGGGATGCAGAGTCCAAGAGCATTGTTTTTTAAAAAACAGAAGAGACTTAGTACATTAAAGTGGACATGGAGAAGCCAACTAAGAGGGAGAAGGTGAAGATATAGGAAAGAGAGAAGATGAGTGATGTTCCCAAGGATGGGGAGAGGGTACATTCTGAGCCCCATAAGAGAGTTAAGCCTTAGACACAATGGAAGTCTTTGCACATCAGGCTGGAAGCAGCACTCAGAATCTACAAGTGCTGTGTCTTCACTTCCATCTCAAGGAAAAAGGCAACAATCCCACATGAGAGTTCCAGGAAAGCAGGACCAATGATTGGGATGAAGTAGAGTCTGACTTTCTAGGAACAGAAATTTGAAAGAGCACACTGTAAACAGCTGGAGGGAAGGGGAGGAAGGAAGGGGAGAAATGGGAGATTGAGTCTTGGAGCAAGAGCCTACAGCATATGGGAATTAAGAGGAGGGTCAACAAGAGAGCCCATGGGAGTCACCCAGGTGGGATATTGGTAGTAGTGACTAAGCATCTCAGCACAGGATGAGACGACCTGACCTCCTTTCTCTAGGAATGGCAACCCACTCCAGTATTCTTGCCTGAAGAATTCCATGGATAGCAGAGCCTAGTGGGCTACAGTCCATGGAGTTGCAAAGATTTGGACAANAAGCATCTCAGCACAGGATGAGACGACCTGACCTCCTTTCTCTAGGAATGGCAACCCACTCCAGTATTCTTGCCTGAAGAATTCCATGGATAGCAGAGCCTAGTGGGCTACAGTCCATGGAGTTGCAAAGATTTGGACAAGACTGAGTAACTTACACTAACATATAAAGAACCTGCACATTGTCAACAACAACTGTACTTGTAACAAGAAAAAGCTGGACAAATTAAAAATCACTTACCTCTCTTGGAGCTGTCAGAGAACTGAAGTCATTGGATAAATCGTTAGCCTGAATTCCTGATTCAGGTGCATCCAGACAGACACAGAAACAAAGATCTGCTGGCCCAGAGCAAAAACCATTGGAGCCATAGACAGGTAGGAACAGTTAGATAATGGTGACAAATTGCTGGAGCCTGAATGTGGACTGTGATGGGCATGAGAAACTCCTCGAGACCACAGAGATACTCCCTCATTTTCATGGGTTTTTCCTCTTCAGAAACCCCACCAGGTTCTTACAATAAGAACCCAAAAAAGAACCTCTTCTCTGTGGATTGACATCCAGTTTCTAAAAACAAGCACTATTGCTTTGGGGGCTACCCAGGTGGCTTAATGGTAAAGTGTCCACCTGCAATGCAGGAGACCCAGGTTTGATCCCTGGAAATGAACCCCTGGAGAAGGAAATGGCAACCTACTCCAATATTCTTGCCTGGAAAAATATCATGGACAGAGAAGCCTGGTGAGCTACAATCCACAAGGTTACAAAAGAGTCAGCTGTGACTGAGTGACTAAACAGCAACACTGTTTTTTGTTTCTTCTCATTGTAGTGAAAGAGTCGCTGATAAGTGACCTGTCCCCTAACTGACAATGCCTTTTCTTTAAGCCCNGCTGTGACTGAGTGACTAAACAGCAACACTGTTTTTTGTTTCTTCTCATTGTAGTGAAAGAGTCGCTGATAAGTGACCTGTCCCCTAACTGACAATGCCTTTTCTTTAAGCCCGTGAGGTCCAGACTAGGGCATAAATTCTCAACTCAGAGCTTCACGCCACCCTACTTGTGTGACATCCCTGCCTTGGAGTCAGAACAAGTTCTCTTCCTATTCATCAGTCCTTTTACAAATACTGTGTCATCATATTGTTACAGTAGGACTGTCTGGTAAGAATTAGTACCCCAGATTAGAAGAGGCAGAATACAACAATGATGTGATTTCAGGCAAAGGCCCAACCCTCACCTGGTTCAGCAGAAGAACTCTGCAAGGAAGCAGATCTTTACATTCCCCTCCCATGCACACCCAACACCCTTTTTCTCCACCATTGGTCAGTGGCAGTGAGCTGGGCAATGGGAATGGGGTAGGAATGAAAACTCCCAGGGACTTTGGGCTCCCCTTGCATGGGGCAAATCAGGTCTAGGAGCCTGATCACAGTCCTGCAAAGATAGTCATGCTAGGAGCAAAAGGACACAGAAACTGGGTCCAGGGTGTAGGTACATGATACGATCAAAGGGATCCCAAAGCATTTGGGTGTAACATTGATAGTATCAGCTTCAAAAGGACTGAGTGATTTTCCCATGAAAATTTGAAATTTAATAGATTTGTTGTTCAATTGCTCCATCGTGTCAGACTCTTTGTGACCCCATAGACTATAACACTCAGGCTTCCCTGTCCCTCACTATCTCCCGGAGTTTGCTCAAACTCATGTCTGTTGAGTCCATGATGTCATCCAACCATCTCATCCTCTGTTGCCCTCTTTTCCTCCTGCCTTCAATCTTTCCCAGTATCAGGGTATTTTCCAATGAGTCAGCTCTTCATATCAGGTAGTCAAAGTACTGGAGCTTCAGCTTCAGCATCAGTTCTTTCAATGAATAGTCAGAGTTGATTTCCTTTAGGATTGACTGGTATGATCTCCTTGCTGTTCAATGGACTCTCAAGAGTCTTCTCCAGCATCACAATTTTAAGGCATCCATTCTCCAGCCCTCAGCTTTCTTTATGATCCAACTGTCACATCTGTACATGACTATTGGGCTTTCAAATTTAAAGGATCATAATTTCACTGAGTCTTCCATTGTCTAAAAACCAGATTTTCTAAGGACATTCCTGATCTTCCTGTCATGGCATCTACTGAAGACCTAATTGCTACTTATTCTGTGCAGACTCTATTACAAAGCTACCACAGTCACCTAATATATCCCCAAAGATAAAATAACATGCCCTGCTAACTTGATTGCTAAAAAAATAAGTAGCATATTTCCTCAGGTCACTAGTGTGACTGTGGCTTCCCTCAGCAAAACACAGGCTGGGACAGAAGCAGAAGGGACTGGGGACAGCTGAAAAAGTGACTTGAAGGGAATACCCAGAGTAAGATGAATTCACAGGAAATGAACCTTCATTAGCTCAGATGGCTCCATATGGAACCACTTGTTGGGTTAAGAGCTTTCCAGAAAACCATATGAAACCCTGGGAAATGTCTGTGCTGGATGCAAGAAACCTCAAGGGATGTTATGGATTCAGATCTTTGTTATGGAAAAAGGAACTTTGAGTTTAGCCTGAGAAGTTTGCTTTCTGGGAGGCATGCCAAACTCCAAGCTGACATGATTTGCAATAACCTAGCTAATCAACCATAAAAATCAAGGCTTTATCGTGTTTTAGAGATAATCACAGTAATTCTGAATAGCAAGACTTCTTGTGAGAAAACCATGTGCTTTAGCTAGGGTATATGTTTGTTTAAAAGACGACTTCATGTAAAAATCTCAGCCAACAGCTTGCCTTGCACATAAATATCCAATAGACTGATGTTTTCAGATACCATTTGCTCATATTTTTAAAAGATAAAGTGACTTCAGAGACCTTTTGTGACTTAAACTTGGCTTCAGCAATTAAAGAATTATTCTTTAAGTCAAACAAATGGACTTCCACTGACAAAAGTCAGCAATTCATTCATCACCAATGTGTAGTACGAAGCTAAATCTTTACGTACACAAATCATCATGTTGAAACTAGAACACAGGCAGGCTCATTCTTACCAGCCTGACTCAGTCTGAGACTGTTGTTTCTCTTAAGTGATCAGAATTTTTACCTGCTTTTTCTCTTTTCATACAGATTACCTTTAATTCCAAACTGAAAATTTATAAAGGGTCTAGCAAAGCAGTTTTTAAAGTCTGAAAGGAAATGAGGATGACATTGAAGAGAGGAGAAGATCACAAAAACGTCAGCCCCAAGAGAAATAACAAAGCAGCAGAAGCGAGCTCTTTGTGCCCCCACTTCAGGCCCCCTTTTTGAAAAAGCCTAATGCTTTGAAGCTGCTCAGGATTCCATGATAGGTCTCACCCAGACGTGCCCAGCAGAGTAATCTATACGCGTGCTGTCACTTCAGTTGTGTCTGACTCTTTGCAACCCCATGGATCATAGTCCACCAGGTTCTTTTGTTCATGGGATTTTCTTGGCAAGAATACTGGAGCAGTTTGCCATGCCCTCCTCCAAGGGATCTTCTCAACCCAGGGATTAAACCTGCCTCTTCTGTGTCGCAGGCAGATTCTTTACCTGCTGAGCCATCTTGGGAAGCCCCAGAATGACCTATAGCTCTTACAAAATAAATGCAAGTTTTTGAAACTTCAGGTTCCCAAAGTATGTTCTAGGTACCCCTGGGGGTCCCTGAGACTAAATAAAAGAGGTAAACAGGCCAAAACCACTTTTATAAGAATACTGTGCCTTTTCACTCTTATTTTCCCTGAGTGTGCAGTTGAGTTTGTCAGAGGCTTCATAATGTGATAGCATAACAGATTGAATGCATGTCAAAAATAGCCAGAATAGCAAGTATATAGACATAAAGCATATAATTTCCCAACAGGTGTTGATTTTTAACACATTTATGTGGAACCTAGAAAAATGGTACAGATGATCCTATTTGCAAAGCAAGAATAGAGACACAGATGTAGACAGCAAAGGTATGGACACCAAGGGGAAAAGGTGAGGGGGTATAAGTTGGGATATTGGGTTTGATATATGTGCTATTGTGTATCAGATAGACAACTAATGAGAACCTACTGTACAGCACAGAAAACTCAGCTCAGTGCTCTGTGGTGATATAAATGGGAAGGAAAACCAAAAAAGAGGGGATATATGTATATATACGGCTGACTATTTTGCTGTACAGCAGAAACTGACAGCAGTGTAAAGCAACTATACTCCAGGAAAAAATGTTTTCTTAAAGAAGGCAAATACAGGAGAAGGGGTGGACAGCAGAGAAGAAAAGAAACAAAAATGTAGAATAATAGGAAATAAATGTAAATGTATGAAAAGTTAGAATAATAGGGAAAATGTAAATGTATGAATATTCACAAAATGAATGGATTAAACTATTGAGGTAAAGGACAAAAAAATCTAGAAAATACCTTTTAAATAACTCTATGTTGAGTCATGAGGATAGCAAATATTGATGGCCTAGTAGTAAAGAACTCTCCAGACTCCTTCGTCCATGAAATTCTCTAGGCAAGAACACTGGCAGGGGCTGCCGTTTCCTTCTCCAGGGAATATTCCTGACCCAGGGATCCAGTCCAGCTCTCCTGCATTGGCAGGTGGATTCTTTACCTCTGAGCCACTAGGGGTGCCCCAGTGTCAGGCTAGAATAGGTAAAAAATTGGTGACAGCCAAGTGTGGACTCCCAAGAGAGGAAGCAAGAGAATTCCCGAAAAACATCTACTTCTGCTTCCCTAGTGGCTTGGACAGTAAAGAGCCTGCCTGCAATGTAGGAAACCTGGGTTCAGTCCCTAGATTAGGAAGATCCCTTGAAGAAGGAAATGGCAGCCCACTCCAGTACTCTTGCCTGGACAATTCCATGGACAGAGGAGCCTGGTGAGCTTCAGTCCACGGGAGTGCAAAAGAGTCAGAGAGGACTGAGTGACTAACACTTTCATTTTCACTTTTCTACTTCTTGACTATGCTTAAGCCCTTGACTGTGTGGATCACAACAAACTGAAAAATTCTGAAAGAGTTGGGAATACCAGACCACCTGACCTGCCTCCTAAGAAATCTGCATGCAAGTCAAGAAGCAACAGTTAGAACCAGGCATGGAACAACAGATTGGTTCCAAATTGGGAAAGAAGTATGTCAAGGCTGTATACTGTCACCCTGCTTATTTAACTTATATGCAGACTACATCATGAGAAACGCTGGACTAGATGAAGCACAAGCTGGAATCAAGATTCCTGGGAGAAATATCAATAACCTCAGATATGCAGATGACACCANTGCTTGGGGCTGGTGCACAGGGATGATTCAGAGAGATGATATGGAGTGGGACATGGGAGGGGGATTCAGGATTGGGAACTCATGTACACCCGTGGTGGATTCATGTCAATGTATGGCAAAACCAATACAGTATTGTAAAGTAAAATAAAGTAAAAAAAAAAAAAAAAGATGGGAGGGTTTGACTTAGGAGGCTGTGAGAATTTCAAGTCCCTGAAATATACATTAGAGTTGAGCCTTTGAAAAGGATGCTCTCCTACAATAATTCCAGAACAGTGTTTTCTAGAACATTGGGAACGGTAGATGTATCTTGATGGTTTCTGGGAAGAAACAAAAAAGGTGTGTTTGTGTGTGCATGCGTGTGTGTTAATAGTTTGAGACTATTCTTGGGTCAAATAAGTTTGGAAAATGCCAGTTTGATAATAGGGAAATACATTCTTATTTCAGTAACATCTCCATGTCCTTAGCATGGTAATATGCTTAATATGCTACTATGTCTATTGTGAACATCAAAGAGGCTTTACNGTGTGTTTGTGTGTGCATGCGTGTGTGTTAATAGTTTGAGACTATTCTTGGGTCAAATAAGTTTGGAAAATGCCAGTTTGATAATAGGGAAATACATTCTTATTTCAGTAACATCTCCATGTCCTTAGCATGGTAATATGCTTAATATGCTACTATGTCTATTGTGAACATCAAAGAGGCTTTAATATTACCTAAATGTATTCTACCAAAAGAGTATTTATTTGTCTTAGGAATGTCTTTCATTTAGCTTATGAAGTGTTGTACCATGGAACTCTGTTTGGGTAACATATTTTTAGAGAATGTGGTCACTGATTATGGACATCTTAAGGATATTTTTAAACTGGGTATCCTCTGGTGCTTTTCTAAATGTGACAAAGAGGAAATATACAAGGAAAAGGGCAGTACATTAACAAATAAGATACATATATGGCACCAATATGGTTTGGCAATATTCATTGTATGTTATTAAGTTCCTAGGAATTTTCCATGTTGTGAAAGAATACTAAAGCAGAGTATTTTTAAAAAGTGTCAGGTAACACAATTTCCCAAAAGCATAACTAATAGATAACACAATGGAAAACACTCTTCTCAGACTAATTGACTCAAGATTTTGCACTCTTTTGGTACTATTAAAAGACTCTGACTTTTTAAGACCGCTGTCAGGAGGAAATTATAGAATTAACAGCATAATGAATATTATTCTCTTGCAGAACAAATGACATATTCCTCTACCCTTTGCACCTGCAGTTGTCACTGATTAAAAGGGAAATCACCCCCTCATAATTATGCATGATTACATGAGTCCATAGGCACACTGACACATTAGCACCTGTGATATTATGATCAAATTAAATTCTGTTTGTGTTCATTCTGCCTGTTAGCATTTTCTCTAAGAAATGAAAAATCTCTGAATCTGACTTAAAAAAAAATTGAACGTCTGATTTGGATGCTACATTCATCTTTGAAAGAACATGTCAGGGACATGGAGATGCATGAAGTACAATACACAAAAGGCTGCAATAATGTAATAAATACCACCTTGCCCCCACCCCAGCTTCTGCTGGGCAATTTGGACTTGAAAAACTCCCCCATTAGACTGACCATAACAATTGTTTTCTTTAGAAGTAAGTTTAGATCTTCTGAGCTTTTGATACATTATTCTTAGCATAATGGTATCCAGAGGGAAATCCTAACAGGTGACTGATGTAAGACTACGTGGTCACTATTTATAAGTAGTCTAGACTTGGTGGCCTTTCTGCTGTGCCAGAGGCTATAAAGGTTCCGCATGACACTTTCTGCACAGTACATGGCCCTAAGCATAAAAGAACCTTTCCTGAGATGATCCTCTCCCACACTGCCTCCAAAAACATACCCTCAAACCAGCCTAAGACCTGCCCTGTTTGCTTGAGAGAAGTGGAAATGTAATTTTAGTTTCTCTCTCTCCTTAAGGTTACCAAAGTCTACCTCTGATTCTTATTTGGGTGAAAGCCTACTGATTGCAGAATTTCTTGCCACCTAAATAGTAGACTTAGAGATTATATTTCCCAAGAAATAGACCCTAATTCTCTGAGATTTGTGTGCACTTTTATTTTATTCTGGCGTTACCTTGGAATCCATGCCTATGGGCAAGTGAAGGGAAGAGGACTGAGTAGATGGAGAGCTGGGCTTTGATACCATCACCACAAGATCTTAGCCAAGCCTATAGGAAGCTCTGGAGCTGGGATGAACCTTCTGAATTGTCCTGCCTTAAGGCAAGTGCTTATACTGCACCCTTCCCAAGGATCAGTTGTTAGATGCTGGTTATCCCCAGAGAGGGTTACGACCTTGACTGGTCGTACCAGTCGTATGACCAGTCAAGGCCACACTGGTATGATTAGCTGTTTCAGTTCAGTTCAGTTCAGTCGCTCAGTCATNTTGCTAAGCAGCAAAGACAAAAAGGAAGATGACCTCTTGCTGTTGAGATATGATAGGAGTGAACTGTCAATGACATTTTGATGGGCCTTTTTTTTTACACATGGACATTTAACTCAGCCTACAAACCAAACCATTAAACTTACAGCCAAGTAATTACTTTTACCAAGTAGTGATCAAAGCAGATTACCTCAGACCCTGACCCCAGCCCAGAGCTTACACCATCATCTGTCAAGGATCACTGATCAATTAAAAGCAGCGATCTTACATTTTGGCGACACAGCACTTGTGGTGCAGTTGCGTCAGCTGCCTCGGCGGTGCTCTCCCCCAGTCCCTGGGGTGGCCCTCAGCCCCTCTTCTCCACCCACGTCAGGCCACCCTGCCCTGTCAGCGACGACCAGTCCAAGGTGCTCCCACGCCAACTGCTCTTCTCGGCTGTGTTCACCCNTGCACAGAGTCATTTGCCTTCAACAATCTAGAAGTAGGAAAAATGAAGTTTGCTAACTTTTATTTATAGTCTACAATGTACTAGTTACTTCAAGCATGAACACTAAGAATAGAGTAACAGCCATCATTTATTGAGTGCTTATATGTCATATTATATTAAATGTTTTTTATTGTTGTTCTATTTAACCTCCACATTAATTTATGCTTCTTGGAGAAGGAAATGACAACCCACTCCAGTATTCTTGCCTGGAAAATCCCATGGACAGAAGAGCCTGGCAGGCTACAAAGAAAATAGGGTCTCAAAGAGTCAGACACGTCTAAGTGACTAACACTTTCACTTAATTTACTCTTTTTATTCCCTTACACAAATGAGGAAGCTGAAGCTAGAATAGTTTAAGTGACTTGACTAAAGTTACACAAATGGAAGTGAGAGTGTCAGGATATGAACTCAGTCTTCTTCAAAGTCCTCTCTCTTAACCTCTGTTTTCTACCACCTGTCCATCTTGTGTTGCTTTGTTTTATTCTTGTGAAAATCCTAGGATTTACATACCATTTTAATCCCCATTTGCAGTGAAGAAATTGAGCATCAGGAGATTATACAGCCTTTCTCAAGGTCACATATTATTAGTAACTCAAGCAAGGCTCTGTCTAATTCTAAAGCTCTTGTTCTTTCTACTGCCACTGTATTGATTATAGGCAGTTCATCAAAACTTGAGGAGAGGAAAATGGCAACCCACTCCAGTACTCTTGCATGGAGGGTCCCATGGGCGGAGGAGCCTGGTAGGCTGCAGTCCATGGGGTCGCTAAGAGTCAGCACGACTGAGTGACTTCACTTTCACTTTTCATTTTCTTGCATTGGAGAAGGAAATGGCAACCCATTCCAGTATTCTTGCCTGGAGAGTCCCAGGGACGGAGGAGCCTGGTGGGCTTCTGTCTACGGGGTCTCACAGAATTGGACACGACTGAAGCGACTTAGCAGCAGCAGCATCAAAACTTGACAAATACTCACTTAACTCACTTATGAATCCTTAAAGAGTAGTCTTTACTTAGCCTTATGAATTTAAAAGATTCCATAGAATATTTCCATTTGGATTTGTAAAGTGTGCTAAGAAACAGGCCAGCAGCCAGTTCATGAAGCTGAAAGAGGCTACATGGACATTATTGTCCAATGTTTTCAAGCAAGTCTATTCAGAGAAATTAAGCAATTTCTATTCATAGCAATTCAGGTATTTCCAGAATTAGTCCCATAATTAAGGCAGGGACCATGTTGGATTCATCCCTGTACCAACCTCAGCAAATACCACATGCTTGGTACCCAGTAAAATTTATTAAAACTGAGAGGGAATATATGAACATAATGAGGACCAATAGTTTTCAGGATTTCATCATCAAGAATCTCTACAGATGGACAGATAAAGAAGATGTGGTGTATATTCAATGGAATATGTCATTGTTGTTATTCGGTCCATAAATCTTGTCCCACTCTTTATGATCCCATCGACTGCAGCAAGCCAGGCTTCCCTGTCCTTCACTATCTCCCAGAGTTTGCTAAAACTCAAGTCAATTGAGTCAGTGATGGCATCCAACCATCTCATCCTCTGTCACCTCCTTCTCCTTCTGCCCTCAGTCTTTCACAGCATCAGAGTCTTTTCTAGCGAGGCAGCATTTTCTTTCAGGTGGCCAAAGTATTGGATATTCACCGTCAGCATCTGTCCTTCCAGTGAATGTTCAGGGTTGAATTTACTTTAGAATTGACTAGTTTGATCTCCATGCAGTCCAAGGAACTCACAAGAGTCTTTTACAGCACCACAGTTCAAAAGCATCAATTCTTTGGCACTCAGTCTTCTTTATGTCCAGTTCTCATGTCCACACATGACTACTAGAAAAACCATATCTTTGATGAGACAGACCTTTGTTGGCAAAGCGCTGTCTCTACTTTTCAATATACTGTCTAAGTTGGTCATAGCTTTCCTTCCAAGGAGCAAGCATCTTTTAATTTCATGGCTGCAGTGACCTTCTGCAGTGATTTTGGAGCCCCCAAAAAGAAAATCTTTCACTACTTCCACTTTTCCCCCTTCTATTTGCCATGAAGTGATGGGACTGGATGGCATGATCTTCATTTTTAGAATGTTGAGTTTCAAGCCAGCTTTTTCACTCGCCTTTCTGACCCTCATCAAGAGGCTCCTTAGTCCCTCTTCACTTTCTGCCATTAGAATCATATCATCTGCAAATCTGAGGTTATTGATATTTCTCCTGGCAATCTTGATTCCAGCTTGTGAGTCATCCAGCCCAGCATTTTGCATGATATACTCTGCATAGAAGTTATAAAAACAGGGTCATGATATTCAGCTTTAATATACTCCTTTCCCAATTTTGAACAAGTTCATTGTTCCACATCCAGTTCTAACTATTGCTTTTGACTTTCACACAGATTTCTCAGGAGGCAAGTAAGGGGGTCTGGTATTCCCATCTCTTGAAAAATTTTCCACAGTTTGTTGTGATTCATACAGTCAAAGGCTTTAGCATCATCAGTGAAGCAGAAGTAGATGTTTATCTCAAATAATCTTGCTTTTTCTATGATCCAATGAATGTTGGCAATTTGATCTCTGGTTCCTCTGCGTTTTCTGAATCCAGCTTGAACTTCTGGAAGATCTCAATTCATGTTGAAGCCTAATTTGAAGGATTTTAAGAACTACTTTGCTAGCATGTGAAGTGAGTGCAGTTGTATAATAGTTTGAACATTCTTTGGCATTGCCCTTCTTTGAGATTGGAATGAAAACTGATGTTTTCCAGTTCTGTGGCCACTGCTGAATTTTCCAAATGTGCTGGCATATTGAATGCAACGCTTTCACAGCATTATCTTTTAGGATTTGAAATAGCTCAACTGGAATTCCACCATCTCCACTAGCTTGGTCCATAGTAATGCTGCCTAAGGTCCACTTGACTTCAGACTCCAGGATGTTTGGATCTAAGTGAATGACCACATCATCATGGTTATCCAGGTTATTAAGGCCCTTTTTTGTATAATTCTTCTGTGTATTCTTGCCACCTCTTGTTAATCTCTTCTGCTTCTGTTAGGTCCTTTCCATTTCTGTCCTTTTTGATGAAACTAAATACTACTCAGCCATGAAAAAGAATGCAATTTTTGCCATTTGCAACAACATGAATGGACTTGAAGAGTATTGTGCTAAGTGAGGTAAATACAACAAAGAAAGACAAATACTATATTATTTCATTCATATATAGAATCTTGGAGAAGGCAATGGCACCCCACTCCAGTACTCTTGCCTGGAAAATCCCATGGGCAGAGGAACCCGGTAGGCTGCAGTCCATGGGGTCGTGAAGAGTCAGACACGACTGAGCAACTTCACTTTGACTTTTCACTTTCATGCATTGGAGAAGGAAATGGCAACCCACTCCAGTATTCTTGCCTAGAGAATCCCAGGGATGGGGGAGCCTGGTGGGCTGCCATCTATGGGGTCGCACAGAGTCGGACACGACTGAAGCGACTTAGCAGCAGCAGCAGCAGCATATATAATCTAAAAAACACAACAAGTTACTGGATATAATAAAAAAAAGAAGCAGGCTCACAGATATAGAGAACAAACTAGTGGCTACCAGTGGGGAGAAGTAAGGGGAGAGGAACAATACAGAGGGAGGAGAGTAAGAAGTACAAACTACTATGTATAATATAAGCTACAAGGATATATTGCACAACACAGGAAATGTAGCCATTGTTTAATAATAACTATAAATGNTGGTGAGCTGCCATCTATGGGGTCGCACAGAGTCAGACACGACTGAAGCGACTTAGCAGCAGCAGCAGCATAGTCTATACAGAGTGACTGGGTTTTAGAGTCAGATAAACCCAGCTTCCTTCTCTGATTCCATCTCCTGTTGGTTACATGACACTGACCAAGTTATTTTAACCAATTTCAGCTTCAGTTTACTCTCCTTTAATATCAGGAGCATAAATGTTGGTCTTGTAGTATTACTATGAGGATATAAATGAGATAAAGTACACAGAACATCAAGCCTGTGTACTGCAGGCTGTGATACACATTAAGAGTCCAAAGTGTTTAGGTTCTTATTATTAAAAATAGAAAAGAGGGAATCTTGAAAACATTGCCTGCTTCTTTACCCAAGCCATGGGGTTAATAAGCCAGTTTGAAATTATACCAATAAGCTGCCATAGAACAATGGAAACTACCAGAGAAAGGACTCAACAGAAACGGTAAGAAGAACACCACTTGGTTTATAACCACTACATTCTGATTGACCAGGATGAGAGGAGAAACGATAACATTACTCAGAGCAGAATTTCTCAAAGTAGAACTGGGAGGGCAACTAGCCAGTCATGAAGGGCCAACTAGTGAACAGTGAAAGACTCTCAGGGAAATGCAATATCTATGCCAAAAGTGTTTTTAATTTCACATTCCACTAAAGGCTTTGTATTAGTAACCTACCATGTGAGTTATTAAAGATTAATATTATTCATTATTCATACTCATAAATATTCTTTAATAAAATGAGTGCATTTATTTGTTTAATAATGACTAATTCAGTACTCTATTAAAAAGTACCATTCAAACTTAAATTATAAACTTAGTACTGTGCACACTTATGGGGTTAAAAATGCCTGCAATTCTTGGATTTTCATGGTGATCCAGTGATTAATCCTAAAGGAAATCAACACTGAATATTCACTGGAAGGATTGATGTTGAAGCTGAAGCTCCAGTACCTTGCCCACCTGATGTGAAGACCTGACTCATTGGAAAAGACCCTGATGCTGGGAAAGATCAAGGGCAGGAGGAGAAGGAGGCAGCAGAGGATGAAATGGTTGGATGACGTCACCGACTCAATGGACGTGAATCTGAGCAAACTCTGGGAAATAGTGAAGGACAGAAGAGCCTTGTGTGCTGCAGTCCACGGGATCTCAAGGAGTTTGACACGAATTAGCAACTGAACAGCAACAACTCTGTAACTAACCCATATGAATTTTTGCCAGTTTGTCAAATCCAGGAACGGACAGACTGTATTCTCTGAAACACTTAACTTTTTGATGCTTATTTCACTGAATCACCAAGCTAATGTCTCCTCCTTACTGTAAATTAAATGTCTTCCGGTTCTCTTTATGTGGCTCATACTGAGTTGGAAATTATAATTGACTTTATTCTAAGCTTTAGTCCTGGGTCCAAGAGACTACAATACTTCATCATTTAGGACAATGCCATTGTCTGTTACTGAAAATTAAGGAATTTAAATTATTCTCATTTTTTTTTAAAGGCAATTTTCTCAGGAAAATGGTAATATAAGAATTTTTGTTTACTTGCTTTTCAAACTTTAAACTTTTTATTTTGTATCAGGGTTGAGTCAAATAACAATGTTGTGATAGTTTCAGGTGAACGGTGGAAGGACACAGCCATATATATATACTCATATCCATTTTCCCCAAGTCCCCCCCCCCATCCAGACTATCACATAACATTGAGCAGAGTGACATGTGCCATACAGTAGCTTTCTGTTAGATATCCGTTTTGAATATAGCAGTGTGTACATGACCTTCCCAAAGCCCCTAACTATCCCTTCCCTCCGGCAACCATAAGTTCATTTCCTAAATCTTTTAAAAAATTAGGATTCTTTAAGGGACTTCCTTGGTGGTTCAGTGGCTAACATCCTGTGCTCCCAATGCTGGGGGGCTCAAGTTCAATCCCTGGTCAGGAAACTAGATCCCATATGCCACAAGTAAGACTGGTTCAGCCAAATAAATAAATATTTTTAAAAGTAAAAACTAGGATTCTTTAAAATGAGAATTAATTAGCACCCAATGCTTTGTGTGCATGTGGACCAGGAGCGGGAACATTAGTGAGCAGAGCTTCCTGGAGGAGGCCAATCGTTAGCTAATTCTTGAATTGGCAGAAGCATTTATGATAATAATATATATGGTTTTTGTTTAGTTGCTAAGTTATGTCCAACTCTTTCTCAACCCCATGGACTGTAGACCACCAGGCTCCTCTATACATTGGATTTGCCAGGCAAGAATACTGGAGCGGGTTGCCATTCCCTTCTCCAGGGGATCTTTCCTAGAGTATGCTAAATAAATCACCTGCCCACTGCTACTTAACTTGACTGCAAATTTCAAGCTGTTCTTCCTGCCACTATCCAACTGTGGGCCTAATTCAGTGTGTAAATGGGACCCTAAAAGAGAAATTAGTTCAGAATTCAGCATTGCATCAGCCCAACTGCCAGTTTGAATGTTATGCCTCAGGAAACAATTTGTCGTATATCCTTCTAAAAGTACTTCTAAAACAATTTTTCTTTCCTTCTGCTGCTGCTATAAAAATGAAAATAAGAAATTTCCTATATGCCAGGTGTTATAAAGATAAGAGTAAATTAAGCAACGTGAACACATACACACTCAATACCCATCTTAATTCTTGCAATAGTATTCGCGTTTTAGCACAGTTGAGTGGGTGAGAGGTATGGTTCATGTGTAATTTCTGTCTCAGTCTGCTGCTTCGAGTTATGACTGTCAACTAAGTCACATGCCTTGGAGGTCAGTCTCCGTGAGAGAAGGGAAAGGCTTTCTTTCTGGCTCCTGGGCTACACTTTCTAGGGAAGGAAAAATGCCTTCTCATTTCAGTCCATGTCAGGCAGTCACCTCTTTCTGTGTTGGCCTTGCCCACACTAGACGATGAACCTCTCCAGGGCAAGGCTGAATTCCCCACAGAGAGGTAAAGGAGAGATTGTCTTTGGGATGTCCATGGTGGTTCAGTGGCTAAGACTGCACTTCCAATGCAGAGGACCCAGGTTTCAGCCCTGGTTGGGGGAACTAAGATCCCACATGGCATGCAGTGTGGCCAAAGAAACCAAAACAAACAAGCCAAAATAAGAGAGAGAGAGAGACTGGATCCGGGGGCTGAGATGCCTCCACAGTTTACTTGCCTGCTTATACACTTTCTTTCCTTGCCAAAGTCAAACCTTTAACTTTAAAGCTTTTGGCTTTAAGGCAGCCGTAGTGGAATGCTCTCTAGTCTAACATCAGCTGCGTTTGCTTCACTCCTGAAATCAGCGAAACAGCCCCAACACTTCCTGTTGTGTGTGTCTGTGTGGTTACTGAACACAATACACTTCGTGTATGATCTTCAAAGCTCACTAAATCTGATATCTCCAGTTTACCAGCATTTGGGGAATAAATGCCCTTGACAGCTGTGTTTGAGCTGGGTTTTGATGATGAACTAGGCCAGAATGAGCCTGCCTTTGGGGTAGGACGTGTGGTCCCATCTGTTTAAGGCTGATGTTGAAAAACTGATAATGAGTGACCAGACTTGAGTAATGCCCTGATAACAAGACTGTTTAGAACAGCAAATACCACTTAAAAAAAAAAAACATATTGAGATAAATGATATCTCCTTGAATGCCTGGTCTAGTACTTAGGGGCTTGTTTACATTTTTCCAATTAGAGTGATTCATTCTTGGTTATGGCTTCCCTGGTGTCTCAGTAGTAAAGAATCTGCCTGCAATCCAAGAGACGTGGGCTCAGTCCCTGGGTTGGGAAGACATCTGGAGAAGGAAATGGCAACCCACTCCAATATTC
This sequence comes from Neotragus pygmaeus, assembly GCA_006410875.1. NCBI lineage: Eukaryota > Metazoa > Chordata > Mammalia > Artiodactyla > Bovidae > Neotragus > Neotragus pygmaeus. The sequence goes on along the minus strand of SJYV01051337.1, from coordinate 3,305,087 downwards.
TTCCCTGGGAAATCCCATGGACAGAGAAGCCTGGTAGGCTACACTCCATAGGGTCTCAAAGAGACTTAGCAAATAAACAACAATATTTCTTGGTTACATTAGTGGCAAGAAAAAAAGGGACAACATTTTAGAAAGAAGAGTTAATCTTCCAGGGTAAAGATATTTTAAGTATGCTAAGTCGCTTCAGTTGTGTCTGACTCTGTGTGACCCCATAGATGGCAGCCCACCAGGCTCCCCCATCCTTGGGATTCTCTAGGCAAGAATACTGGAGTGGGTTGCCATTTCCTTCTCCAGTGCACGAAAGTGAAAAGTCAAAGTGAAGTCACTCAGTCGTGTCCAACTCTTAGCGACCCCATGGACTGCAGCCTACCAGGCTCCTCCTCCATCCATGGGATTTTCCAGGCAAGAGTACTGGAGTGGGGTGCCATTGCCTTCTCCAACTAACTAGCTTGTGAGATGAGTGCAATTGTTCTTGAGCATTATTTGGCATTCACTAGCTTGTATATTTTAAGTATAAACAATGATTTGGGGGGCAAGAGTAAATACATAATCACTTTCTCTCTAACTTCAATGTTGAAATACTGATGATCATGAAAAAGAGATGATCAGAGAAAAAGGAAGGTTGGAAGGACGAAAGTAGCTTTGCAATCTTTCAGCTTTACTGGGGAGTCTTTTTTTCCTCAACACTATAGCTGTATTGGAGAAGGCAATGGCATCCCACTCCAGTACTCTTGCCTGGAAAATCCCGTGGATGGAGGAGCCTGGTGGGCTGCAGTCCATGGGGTCGCAAAGAGTTGGACACAACTGAGCAACTTCATTTTCAACTTTTCACTTTCATGCATTGGAGAAGGAAATGGCAACCCACTCCAGTGTTCTTGCCTGGAGAATCCCAGGGACAGGGGAGCCTGGTGGGTTGCCATCTATGGGGTCGCACAGAGTCGAACATGACTGAAGTGACTTAGCAGCAACAGCATAGCTGTATTATTAAAAATGTCAAATGAAAACCCACATGTACTAAGAAATCCTCATTATTGCACACAGCAACCCAGATTTGAAGAGAAAAATTAATAAAAATCAATTTTGACACAGAAATAGAATATAATTAGAACTTGTTTCTCTCGGTAGTCAGTTATATTTTTACCAGCCTTAGAAATGAAAAGGGAAAAGTCCAAAATCAACTTAACCAAGTAATTGATGGGAATGTCTTTTAAAGATCAGTTCAGTTCAGTCACTCAGTCATGTCTGACTCTTTGCGACCCCATGGACTGTAGCATGCCAGGCTTCCCTGTCTATCACCAACTCCCAGAGCTTGCTCAAACTCATGTCCTTTGAGTTGGTGATACCATCCAACCACCTCATCCTCTGTTATCTCCTTCGTCTCCTGCCTTCAATCTTTCCCAACATCAAGGTCTTTTCTAATGAGTCAGTTCTTTGCCTCAGGTGGCCAAAGTATTGGCATTTCAGCTACAGCAGTGAGTTTAAACTTTCTGCACACAATTTTAAATAGTGCTGTTTTTCCCCAACATTTCCAAAATCTGTGGCTTTGAGCCTGGCCCCTTTTTGTCAGTCTACCATAGCACAACTTAATGAAGGGAAGTTGAGAACCACTGCTCCCTGAACTATATTATAGGAGTTTCTAACACAGTGCCTGTTATTTTATTTAGTCATGTCTGACTCTTTTACAACCCCAGGGACTGTAGTTCCTCTGTCAAGCAAGAATATTGGAGCAGGTTACCATTTCCTTCTCCAGGACTGGGGGTTCCTAGTAAAGAATGGCTCAGTGATAAAGAATCTGCCTGACAATGCAGGAGACACAAGAGATGCAGTTTCCAACCCTGGGTCGGGAAGGTCCCCTGGAGAAGGAAATAGCAGCCCACTCCAGTATTCTTGCCTGGGAAATCCTATGGACAGAGGACCCTGTGGGCTCTAATCCATGGGGTTACAAAGAGTCGGACACGACTCAGTGACTAAACAGCAACAAAACGCAGTGCCTGAGTGTGTGCTCGGTATCTTAGTATTAACACTCGGTTTAGAAACCTCTTTGAAGCTTTGAGTTAGGACCATCAATATAATAATTTGACAGCACTTTTACCCCTTGGTAATAAAATCTGATCCTTTTTTTGGTAATTCTTAGCATTAACCCCCACAAAAAAAACAAAACACACACAAGGGGATTCAAATATCTCCAACCTAAGTTTTAGCTCAAAGACGCTTGTTTTCTTATATATATTTAAAAATTTTAACATCCATTAGCCTCATAAATTTCACCATTATCATTTCATTTATCATTAATCTCACATGAATACTGAGGATTAAGGAATTAAAGTATATAAATCACTTTGAAATCATCTGTGTCAACAGACTCTAGCTAAAACCAGTTAAATAAAATTTTTGCTTTCTGAAGAGTCCATGGACTATGAAAAATAAATTAGTCATTATGACATCCAAGATGTTGTGGGTGAGAGAAAAGTTTCCAACCAAAATCACTCTAATAGCAAACAAACCTAGCAATCAAATTCACAGTTTCTAAAGGGGAGAGGAGAAGGAGGGATAAATTAGAAGTTTGGGATGAGTAGATATACACTATTGTGTATATAAATAAATAAGGACTTACTGAACAGCACAGGGAACTATCACCAAACTCTTGTAAAAACCTAATGGAAAAGAATCTGAAAAACCTGAATCGCTTTGCTGCATACCTCAAAGTAGCACAACATTGTAAATCAATATTTCAGTTTGAAAAAAAATAACCACTGATAAATTAAGACTTAAATAATGACAGGGGCTGTGACGCAGTGTAGAGAAGAACAAGATGGCAACAGTGACCCAATACCCAGATCCATTACAATGAGCCAAACAGAAGAAAAAAAAATTGCACAGTTAAGGCATTCGTGACTACATTCTGACATACATGTCCACAATAGCATCTATGGTACAGAAGGCACAACCCAAATTTTTCTATTTGCTTCTTAAAATAGGTGCATTGTTAAAACTTTGCTCAGAATTGAGTTCATTTAGTAAAGCAAAAAGTCCACTTGACTGTTGAAACAGGTGCAGGCAATCGCCTAGACTAATAAAATTAGTCAGCTGTAAAAACTATGGCAAGTGTTAAATGATCACTTAAAGCTCTAATATTGTCATGGAATAATAATAATGCCATTGGAAGTCAACACATGGGCTGTGCGCTGATGTAGGTTACTGAGAAAGCAGGCTTTGTTGTTCATAGCTTGCTCAAAGTTAAGTGAAATCAACAATTGTAGGCTCAGTGCCAGAGTCCAGGAAGCCCGGAGGTCTGTGTTACGCTGAATGACNTTTTTCCTGCAATCTATGGCTTTATTAATTAAATATTTTCTAGTCAGGATCTTCATTTACACAAGAACAGGAAATTCATTTATTCTAAAAAAGAAGAGAAATACAAACTCATATAAATTTTAATATTAAAAAAGTTTTTAACTGCATTTTTGCTGACCAAAATATTTCCTTGGTAGTTCTGTAAAGCAGGTTCACAATAAGGCTAGTTCTCAAGATGGATTAAGATGTCATTACATGAAAATAATTATTTACCAACTTTTCTATTTTGGTCTAAACCTGGAGGTAGAATGTGAAACAAGGTAAGTTGTTCTTTAACAGTCTTTCTTATGAAATAAAAATAAAATTATGCTTTTGAAATACTATAATTCATGTATTCCTGAAAAAAACTGAAGAATATCTGAGTTTTTTCATTAAAAGTAATGAGGCAAATAGGCTTGATAAGTTGACAGCTTAAATGCACCATTTTTATTTTCATCAAATTGATGTCTTCATCATGAGTGTATAATAAGTAGTTATTCTGGGGTTGATTGGCACCTGTTATTGGGACAGGAAAGCTTGGATACAGCTGAAGAGCCTCTGGGCTCTGGTGACAATCTGTCTTAGGGTTTAGCTTTTGGAAACAGGCAGTGACCCTGCTCACTGAGAATTTCTTGGTTCTGCTTGCGGACCAGTCAACTCACTTGAAAAATTTTTTCTGTAGGCACTGCATGAATTCAGGTGCTGCCAAATGTCCTCTTAGTGGTGCACGGAGTCGACACATAGAGGGTGTCTGGCTGAGGTGGGGTCCACCCCAAGTTCACAGCACCTTCTAGAAGGTCAGAAATGTCTGCTCAGCCAGTAGTACCTCAATTCAGTCTGACTCTCTGTGACCCCATGAACTGCAGCACACAAGGATTCCCTGTCCTTTACCAACTCTCAGAGCTTGCTCAAACTCATGTCCATTGAGTCAGTGATGCCATAAAACCATCTTATCCTCTGTCATCCCCTTCTGCTCCTGCTGTCAATATTTCCCAGCATCAGGGTCTTTTGCAATGAGTCAGCTCTTTGCATCAGGTGGCCAAAGTATTGGAGCTTCAGCTTCAGCATCAGTCCTTCCAGTGAATATTCAGGACTGCGTTCCTTTAGGGTTGACTGGTTTGATCTCCCAGTAGTCCAAGGAACTCTCAAGAGTCTTCTACAATACCACAGTTCAAAAGCATCAATTCTTCAGTGCTGAGCTTTCTTTATGATCCAACTCTCACATCCATACACGACCATTGGAAAAACCATAGCTTTGACTAGACAGACCTTTGTAAGCAAAGTAACGTCTCTACTTCTTAATATGCTATCTAGGTTGGTCATAGCTCTTTTCTAATTTCATGGCTGCAATCATCATCTGCAGTGATTTTGGAACCCACCAAAATAAAATCTATCACTGTTTCTATTTTTTCCCATCTATTTGCCATGAAGTGATGGGACTTGATGCCATGACCTTCATTTTTTGAATGTTGATTTTTAAGCCAACTTTTCACTCTCCTCTTTCATTTTCATCAAGAGGCTCTTTAGTTCTTCTTCACTTTCTGCTGTAAGGGTGGTGTCATCTGTATATCTGAAGGTATTGATATTTCTCCCAGCAATCTTGATTCCAACTGAGCTTCATCCAGCCCAGCATTTCACATGATGTACTCTGCATAGAAGTTAAATAAGCAAGGTGACAATATATAGCCTTGATGTAGTCCTTTCCCAATTTGGAACCAGCCCATTGTTCCATGTCTGATTCTAACTGTTGCTTCTTGACCTGCATACAGATTTCTCAGGAGGCAGGTAAAGTGGTCTGGTATTCCCATCTCTTTCAGAATTTTCCAGTTTGTTGTGATCCACACAGTCAAAGGCTTTGGTGTAGGCAATAAACCAGAAGTAAATGTTTCTCTGGAACTCTCTTGCCTTTTCTATGATCTACCGGATATTGGCAACTTGATCTCTGGTTCCTCTCCCTTTTCTAAATCCAGCGTGAACATCTGGAAGTTCTTGATTCACATGCTGTTGAAGCCTCGCTTGGAGAATTTTGAGCATTATTTTGCTAGCATGTGAGATGAGTGCAACTGTGCAGTAGTTTGAACATTCTTTGGCATTGCCTTTCTTTGGGATTGCAATAAACACTGACATTTTTCAATCTTGTGACCACTGCTGAGTCTTTCAAATTTGCTGGCATATTGAGTGCAGCACTTTCACAGCATCAACTTTTAGGATTTGAAATAGCTCACCTAGAATTCTATCACTTCCACTAGCTTTGTTCATAGTGATGCTTCCTACGGTCCATTTGACTTTGCATACCAAGATCCCTGGCTCTAGGTGAGTGATGACACCATTGTGGTCATCTAGATCATGAATATCTTTTTATTGTGTGTATACTNACAGTCTTTCTTATGAAATAAAAATAAAATTATGCTTTTGAAATACTATAATTCATGTATTCCTGAAAAAAACTGAAGAATATCTGAGTTTTTTCATTAAAAGTAATGAGGCAAATAGGCTTGATAAGTTGACAGCTTAAATGCACCATTTTTATTTTCATCAAATTGATGTCTTCATCATGAGTGTATAATAAGTAGTTATTCTGGGGTTGATTGGCACCTGTTATTGGGACAGGAAAGCTTGGATACAGCTGAAGAGCCTCTGGGCTCTGGCGACAATCTGTCTTAGGGTTTAGCTTTTGGAAACAGCCAGTGACCCTGCTCACTGAGAATTTCTTGGTTCTGCTTGCGGACCAGTCAACTCACTTGAAAAATTTTTTCTGTAGGCACTGCATGAATTCAGGTGCTGCCAAATGTCCTCTTAGTGGTGCACGGAGTCGACACATAGAGGGTGTCTGGCTGAGGTGGGGTCCACCCCAAGTTCACAGCACCTTCTAGAAGGTCAGAAATGTCTGCTCAGCCAGTAGTACCTCAATTCAGTCTGACTCTCTGTGACCCCATGAACTGCAGCACACAAGGATTCCCTGTCCTTTACCAACTCTCAGAGCTTGCTCAAACTCATGTCCATTGAGTCAGTGATGCCATAAAACCATCTTATCCTCTGTCATCCCCTTCTGCTCCTGCTGTCAATATTTCCCAGCATCAGGGTCTTTTGCAATGAGTCAGCTCTTTGCATCAGGTGGCCAAAGTATTGGAGCTTCAGCTTCAGCATCAGTCCTTCCAGTGAATATTCAGGACTGCGTTCCTTTAGGGTTGACTGGTTTGATCTCCCAGTAGTCCAAGGAACTCTCAAGAGTCTTCTACAATACCACAGTTCAAAAGCATCAATTCTTCAGTGCTGAGCTTTCTTTATGATCCAACTCTCACATCCATACACGACCATTGGAAAAACCATAGCTTTGACTAGACAGACCTTTGTAAGCAAAGTAACGTCTCTACTTCTTAATATGCTATCTAGGTTGGTCATAGCTCTTTTCTAATTTCATGGCTGCAATCATCATCTGCAGTGATTTTGGAACCCACCAAAATAAAATCTATCACTGTTTCCATTTTTTCCCATCTATTTGCCATGAAGTGATGGGACTTGATGCCATGACCTTCATTTTTTGAATGTTGATTTTTAAGCCAACTTTTCACTCTCCTCTTTCATTTTCATCAAGAGGCTCTTTAGTTCTTCTTCACTTTCTGCTGTAAGGGTGGTGTCATCTGTATATCTGAAGGTATTGATATTTCTCCCAGCAATCTTGATTCCAACTGAGCTTCATCCAGCCCAGCATTTCACATGATGTACTCTGCATAGAAGTTAAATAAGCAAGGTGACAATATATAGCCTTGATGTAGTCCTTTCCCAATTTGGAACCAGCCCATTGTTCCATGTCTGATTCTAACTGTTGCTTCTTGACCTGCATACAGATTTCTCAGGAGGCAGGTAAAGTGGTCTGGTATTCCCATCTCTTTCAGAATTTTCCAGTTTGTTGTGATCCACACAGTCAAAGGCTTTGGTGTAGGCAATAAACCAGAAGTAAATGTTTCTCTGGAACTCTCTTGCCTTTTCTATGATCTACCGGATATTGGCAACTTGATCTCTGGTTCCTCTCCCTTTTCTAAATCCAGCGTGAACATCTGGAAGTTCTTGATTCACATGCTGTTGAAGCCTCGCTTGGAGAATTTTGAGCATTATTTTGCTAGCATGTGAGATGAGTGCAACTGTGCAGTAGTTTGAACATTCTTTGGCATTGCCTTTCTTTGGGATTGCAATAAACACTGACATTTTTCAATCTTGTGACCACTGCTGAGTCTTTCAAATTTGCTGGCATATTGAGTGCAGCACTTTCACAGCATCAACTTTTAGGATTTGAAATAGCTCACCTAGAATTCTATCACTTCCACTAGCTTTGTTCATAGTGATGCTTCCTACGGTCCATTTGACTTTGCATACCAAGATCCCTGGCTCTAGGTGAGTGATGACACCATTGTGGTCATCTAGATCATGAATATCTTTTTATTGTGTGTATACTGTGTATAACTATACACAGAAGAACTTTCTGTGTATTCTTGCTACCCCTTCTTAATATCTTCTGCTTCTGTTACGTTCATACTATTTCTGTTCTTTTGTGCCCATCTTTGCATGAAATGTTCCCTTGGTATCTCTAATTTTCTTGAAGAGATATCTAGTCTTTCCCATTCTGTTGTTTTCCTTTATTTCTTTGCACTGATCACTGAGGAAGGCTTTCTTATCTCTCCTTACTATTCTTTGGAATTCTGCATTCAGATGGGTATGAATCTTTCCTTTTTTCCTTTGCCTTAATTTCTCTTTTCTCAGCTCTTTGTAAGACCTCTTAAGACAACCATTTTGCCTTTTTGCATTTCTTTTACTTGGGGATGGTCTTGATCACTGACTCCTGTACAATGTCATGAACCTCCATTCATAGTTCTTCAGTCACTCTGTCAGATCTAATCCCTTGAATCTATCTGTCACTTTCACTGTATAATCATAAAGGATTTGATTTAGGTCAAACCTGAATAGTCTAGTGGTTTTCCTTACTTTTCTTCAATTTAAACAAGTACCTACTACAGTTCAAAGATGCAATTTCTTTCTTAACTTTTTATTTTATATTGGGGGATGGCCAATAACAAACAACATTTTGATAGTTTCTGGAAGGGCCTCACCCATACATATACATGTATGTGGACACAATTTTTAACACAGAAAGAAAGGAAACCATTATTTACCCAGGTTTCCACTTATTTTGAAAATACAAAAAATTTCCAGGCTGGTCCTTTGCTGCAGGTGTCCCCAACCTCCAGGATCTAATGCCTAATGATCTGAGGTAGGGATGACGTAATAATTCTAGATGTAAAGTACACAATAAATGTAATGTATATATAAATGAATTACCCTGAAACCATACTCTGCCTCCTTCAGTCCTTGAAAAATTGTCTTCCAAGATGCCAGCTCCTGGTGCCAAAAAGTTTGGGGACCACTGTTCTACTGGAGTTCTTTCTCTATACATCTTCTCAAAACTTTATCTATAAAAGCAGAAACTAAGTTATGGGAGGGAGCTTTAATCTTCCCGTTTTTTCCCCGTCTAACTCTCTAAGATCTCCTATGTTGTAGAAAGTGAGAAGAATTCATGGAAAAACTCTTACTATAATGCTTTGCACCTTTTTAAACAGGATCCAAACTGAAAAATGGAAGACAGTTGTTTGTGAAAACTTCAAAACAAAGAAAAACCCCACTTTCTTAGATCTCCAGTTGATGAATCCCAGACCTTTGCAACTCTCTTTAATTCTACCATTTTAAAAAGTACTTAGTTCTGGAAAAAATCATCAAGGAAAGGTTGCATTCCTCTTGAATTTAAGATAAAGGCTAGGGATGGGGAGGAGGAAGGTACATAAATTTGAAACTTTATTGAAATTTTTCAAGAGATTCTCTGATTTTTTCCTTCCTTTTATTTCTTTATTTGAAGTGAAATTTTTTGAGACTCAAATCTTAGTTTGTAATCGGCATGTGCTGAAATGGCCATTCAAGGTTTTCTCCATTTCTCTATCTCTTTTCCGTCTTCTTGTCCTTTGGTTCCTCCTCTGACCAGCTCCATTCCAAGTCTACATCACAGTAAGTTCCCTATGTACAAATGAGTTCCTTTTCCAGAGCATGTTCATAAGTCCAATTTGCTCATAAGTTCAACAAATTTAGCCTACGTATCCAAATAACACAATCAGCTATACGACATTATACTGTAATAGGTTTACTTTTCATGCAAATAATACAGAAAAAACATACACACACCAAAAATATTTTTAATGTTACAGTACAGTACTTTGAATAGTACATCTGTATAGTACAATAGCTGGCATACAGGAGCTGACACTGAATAAATAGTAAATGATTGGAGGAGGGAGAGGAGGCAGGAGATGGTAGAGCTGAAGGATCATCAGCAATATGAGATGGAGGACAAGCTGAAATATCACCCATGCCTGACCTTGATGGCACAAGTTCTGGCTCTTTACTAGTTTCAATTCTACCTACCCTTCTGAAAAAATGATCCAGTGATGCTTGGGTCCCTCCCGGGCTTGAAATAAGGATACTGTACTACTGCACTAAAGTATATAAAAGCACAACCCTTTGTCAAGAATGCACGCACGTGACAGTGTATGCCAGACACAAGAACTAACTTACACAACAGGACATGCAAGTGCATGTTCACATTTTTTAAACTTTGCAACTTGAAAGTTCGTTTGTAGGGGACTTACTGTATTTTGTTTCTAAATTATTTAGTCATTATAAATTTCCATCAGGGCCTCAGCGTCTCCTTCTCATAAGAACCCAAAGGAGCTCACCCTGCCCTACCCAGACTCAGCAAGGAGAGCTCAAAGAACTCCCGCTTCTTCTCTCATCTTCCCTTTTTTTCTCTAGTCCGCCCCATGAACAGAAAGACCATTGCTCCCACCCTCTTTCCAGGAAACAGAGCTGCTTCTGCAGCTCGTTCTGCTGCGAGGAACTTACTCTCAGTGAAAAATGGCGGAACACACTCAGCCTTGTCACTGGGCGGAATTGGTAGCTTCTGCGGATGTTTATCTGCACAAGGAATCATCCCCTCCACACCAGCACCCTTGGCCACATCCCAACTCCCACATGGACTCATAATTTTGCACTTGGAGAGTTCCGAGGGAATATCATTTACCCCACATCTTCAGGAATGCATCTAGCAATAACTTCCTCGCCCCAAGGAACCAGGTCAGGCATGGTTGAACTTGGGAAATGTTCAAATCAGAACTCTCTTATTTTTAGCCGGTCTCTAAAATGGCATTGAATCAAATTTATGAATTTTCACTGACAGAAAATTCTTTTGTCTCAAATCCTGCCTTTAAAAAAAATTTATTTGGATTTCTTAATTAGATCGAGGAGGTAATACAATAATTTGCTTTCTCACAAAGTTGATGCCATTTTATCTAATGATGTTAATAATTACTCTTCACTAGAAATATCAGTAAGTTAAACATATGTTCCTCTTCTGTTTTCATTCCAGTCATTTAGTAGAAAAGAAAAATAAGTTGAGAGATCTTGAGTTACACTCAAATAACAGGAAAAAAAATATTTTCAAGGGATTTCTTTGTAGAAATGTTGACGTACTAGTTCTTAGCTAAGAAGAATCCACTTATGAAAATACTCTTAGTGTCTATGAAACCTCATTAAATTCAGGAGAACACTCCTGGGTAAAAATGAATGTATCAGATTGCAATGCTTAACTTCATTTCTATAATTGTTATTGTGCTCACCTTCAAGTCAATATTTCTATGTAAAGAAGAAAGTTGAGCTTGTAAAGAAGTTGTTGTGAAAGAGTTGTAAAGAAGAAAATATTTCTATATAAAGAATAAAGTTGAGAGTTGGACTATAAAGAAAGCTGAGTGCCAAAGAATTTGTGCTTTTGAACTGTGGTGTTGGAGAAGACTCTTGAGAGTCCCTTGGACTGTAAGGAGACCAAACCAGTCAATCCTAAAGGAAAATTAGTCCTGAATATTAATTGGAAGGACTGATGCTGAAGCTGAAACCCCAATACTTGGGCCACCTGATATGAAGAACTGACTCCTTGGAAAAGACCCTGATGCTCGGAAGGATTGAAGGCAGGAAGAGAAGGGGANAATTAGTCCTGAATATTAATTGGAAGGACTGATGCTGAAGCTGAAACCCCAATACTTGGGCCACCTGATATGAAGAACTGACTCCTTGGAAAAGACCCTGATGCTCGGAAGGATTGAAGGCAGGAAGAGAAGGGGATGACAGAGGATGAGATGGTTTGATGGCATCGCTGACTCAATGGACATGAGTTTGAGCAAGCTCTTGGAGTTGGTGATGGACAAGGAAGCCTGGCATGCTGCAGTCCTTGGGATCCCAAGTCAGACATGACTGAGTGACTAAACTGAACTGGACTGAACTGAAAGAAGAAAGAAGTTTCCCTGGATTACAATGCATTCTTAGGACTTAATCTTGACTTTCATATCTGAATGTTATTTCCAAACCTACTGAAAGGAGATAATGACAAAGTCGTCATGACACTTCCTCTTACAGACTGAGCATTTTGTGGTGAGGTTAGTTTAAAATTCCTCTCCAGAGTCATTTTTCATGAATCTTGAGTCTAATGCATTTAAATGCATTTAAAGATGATGCAATTTTTTAAAAATGGATACCAACAATACAACCTGATTTCACATGTGTGTGCTAAGTTGCTTCAGTCATGTCCAACTCTTTGTTACCCTAGGCTGTAGCCCACCAGGCTCCTCTGTCCATGGGGATTCCCCAGGCAAGAATACTGGAATGTGTTGCTATGCCCTCCTCCAGGGGATCTTCCTAACCCAGGGATCGAACTTGTGTCTCTTATTTCCTGCATTGGCAGGTGGGTTCTTTACCACTAGTGCTACCTGGGAAGCCAACAGCCTGATTAATGTCTACAAAATAATGTTTTCAACTTGAAGAGTCATTAATATAGTCTGGTGAAAACTTGGAATTCAAATACAGGGATATGTCCTAAATGTGATCTCATACAAGGGTGCCATGAACATACTCTGCAAATGTGAATTTACAAATCTTTCCCAGAAAACTTTGTGCAGCTCAGTGCAATATTGGAGCTTCTATGATTCCCTGATTATAGCTAAAGTTCACTTGACCAGGGTCCTTACAAATTTCTCCATTTCAGAACTGTCTCTAGGAAATAAGGAAATGATAAATGACCTCCAAGTGGGCTGACTGACCTCCATTATGGGCCCCATCATAGTCAGAATTCAGACATAATTGTAGAGTTTATGAAATAGTTTCTGATAACTCCACCACCATGCAGATCCAAGAGTGTTAGGTTAAATCAAGAGCAACAATAGCCACAAGCATGCACTTGTGAATGTCTATATTCTCATTTATGACTTGAGAAACAAACAGTAACTTGCTTTTGTGGGTCATTATTGTTTATTGTCCATTCTTTAACAGCATATTCATGACTCCTTAATACTTTGATGAAGTTACTGCACTTAAGGGCAAGGTAGAACAGGCACATGTGTATGCTGTGAAAATCTGTAATTTCTCTGGTTAATAAGTCCTAAGAGTAGCACACTAGTAAACCTTGTTCTGTTCAGTCATATCAGCATCAAGAACATATATTGAAAAGCCTTATTCTATAAAGTTAAGAACCTTGATAACTTAGTCTTTAAAAACCACATTAAGGGCTACAAAAACAAACTAAATACATTGTACTAATACTATGGTCCTCAGTCATGTCGTACTTTTTGGGATCTCATGTACTGTAGCTCTCCAGGCTCCTCTGTCCATGGGATTCTCCAAGCAAGAATACTGGAGTGGGTTGCCATTTCCTTCTCCANACTATGGTCCTCAGTCATGTCGTACTTTTTGGGATCTCATGTACTGTAGCTCTCCAGGCTCCTCTGTCCATGGGATTCTCCAAGCAAGAATACTGGAGTGGGTTGCCATTTCCTTCTCCAGGGGATCTTCCTGACCCAGGGATCGAATTCACAGTCTCCTGCATTGACAGCCGTATTCTTTACCACTGCACCACTTGGTTATGCTGAGACAAATTAGAATGATGAGCCTGGTGACACACCCTCAGTTCAGTCTGGGGACAATGGAACTTTTTCCCTTCTCTGATAGGTCTTGCCATAATCTCCCACTTCTGTTTGAGCTAGTCAAAACCCTGTTCATTCACCCAACATGATATAGATAGATAGATATAGATATAGATCTGCTACTATACTAGTGTGTTTCCAAATGTAGGTCTTTCTTGCCCAGAAAGTGTAATAAACTGAGTTTTCTTTTTTGGCTGTTTTGTATTCTTTTTTTTTTATGATTTTTTAAAAATTTTATTTTACTTTACAATACTGTATTCTTAATATCACTTATTCAAACTGGTTAATACTAAAGGAAATCAGCCCTGAATACTCACTGGAAGAGCTGTTGCTGAAGCTCCAATCTTCTGGCCACCTGATGTGAAAGGCCGACTCATAGGAAAAGACTTTGATGTGGGGAAAGATTGAAGGCAAAAGGAGAAGAGGGCAGCAAAGGATAAGATGATTGGATGGCATCATCAACTCAATGTACATGAGTTTAAGCAACCTCCAGGAGATAGTGAAGGACAGGGAAGCCTGGTGTGTTGCAGTCCATGGGGTAGCAAAGAGTCAGACACAACTGAGTGACTGGACAAAAACAATGCGCGCATCCCTGTTCATCTAAGCTCTGTGTGCTTTTCTTCACCTTCACTAATGGCTTGGGTTTGAATGGCTGCTAACTCCATTCATCTCTGAATAGCTTTTGGCAATTTCTTTCCAAGTGGCTTACTCCAAGACACAAAAGTATGATTGCCCCACCTTATCTTTTTGAAGCAGAGCTATGGTCAGAGATTATAGATTGGCTGCCTTTGAGGTTCTTGTCAGTTCCCTCTCCAGGACAGGAGAGAAAGGGTTAAGAAATGATCCTGTGGTGGGGGAAAAAAAAGGAAAAAAACACACCACTTGGGATGGAGATGCTGTGTGAGGAATCTCTCCCCAGGAGTGCACCTGGGTGGTGGGTGATGCCCTAAACCATGTCAACCACAATCCTCGATCGGAAATCTGAGCCACTAAAAGTCAAATACTCCTCATAAAACCAGCATGAATGTAAATGTTAAGAATTGTAAAAAGCAAAACATACCATCTGGTTGTTACATTCTAAGCATTTCACTGAGGAATGGATTTTTAAAATATAATTAATGCTCAAAATCTAATGTCATTCACAGCGTATCATTCTTCTCTCATCTCTATTCTTCCCAAACCTTCAATAAATTCGCTAAAAGTTCTCTTTATTTTTAGTCTTACCTTCCAGCTTCTTTTTCTGTCCACCCCATTCTCACCGATTTCCTGGATTCCAAGGACAACTGGATTCCATGGGGCTAGGAGTCGAGAGAAGGGCCACATGGCTTCTTCTCTCCTACCAGGCGAGTTCTAAACAAGCTCGGTCTTCTGCCTAATGGGAAGAATACTCTTAAATACTGAAGAAATGAGAAAAGAGAATTTCCAGGTGGTCCAGTAGTCAGGACTTTGTACTCTTCTTGTTGAGGGCCCAGGTTTGATCCCTGGTTGGGGAACTAAGATCCCACATGTCATGTTGCACAGCCAGAAGGAAAAAAAAAATGGTGAGAAATCAGTATAGAGATAAAAATTCCAAACCAGATCAGTACCTAAGATGTCACCTGGCCAGTTTCTAAAAAAGTGTGACACTAATCTTTCTTTTGGGGCCTGCAGCATGTAGGATCTTAGTTCCCTGAGTGTGTGTGTGTGAAAGTCACTCAATCACGTCTGACTCTTTGCAACCCCATGGACGGTAGCCAGGCTCCTCTGTCCATGGAATTCTCCAGGCAAAAATGCTGCAGTAGGTTGCCATTCCCTTCTCCAGGGCATCTTCCCAACCCAGGGATTGAACTCAAGTCTCCCATACTGCAGACAGATTCTTTACCATCTAAGCCACCAGTGAAGCCTTAATTCCCTGACCTGGGATCAAACTCTTGCCCCCAGCATTGGAAACATGGAGTCTTAACCACTGGACCTCCAGGGAAATCACTGTGACATTGACTGTACTGAAGATGCCCTTGAAGAGAACACTGACTTTCATTCACTCAGCATCACATATCAAGCCTTTCCATGAATTCAGAATGGCAGGACCTACTGAGTTAGACAGGGCAGTCCCTGGCCTTGAAGAACTTCCCCCAGCAGTTGAAAGAGCTAATTGCAGTTTAACATACACACAGAAAAAAGTTTTTGCAGAGTGCAGTAGCAGCTTGAGACATCTGAGCACACAGTCTTGAGTATTCAGGAAAGGTTTCGCCAAGCTGGTGTCATGTTTGGTGTATGAAGGATATGGAAGAATTTCTCAGGCAGGGAACAGAGGAAAGAGAGGAAAGGAGTAACCTTGGTGCAAAGATAAATATGTACAAGAGAGCCCATGNCAGAGTGCAGTAGCAGCTTGAGACATCTGAGCACACAGTCTTGAGTATTCAGGAAAGGTTTCGCCAAGCTGGTGTCATGTTTGGTGTATGAAGGATATGGAAGAATTTCTCAGGCAGGGAACAGAGGAAAGAGAGGAAAGGAGTAACCTTGGTGCAAAGATAAATATGTACAAGAGAGCCCATGTACCTAAATGCACTGATGCCTTGTAGTTTAGAAGCCTGGTGGAAATTTTAGAATGGATGACCAGGAAAGAGGTAGGAATTGCAACGGGAAGTGTGGACTGAAGCCAGATGGTAAAGGTCCCAGGCAAGCAGCAAGTGTCTACTCTGACCTCAGTTGCTGAGAGACACAAGAGAAAAATGAACAGATTTGGGCTCAGGGAGTCCAGGACATGAGTCAATGAAAACCGGGAAGGGGTCTGCTGGTGGAAAATCACATGGCAGCCTTCACATCAATTCATGCGAGAATTCAGGGAGGCCTGAAACATGGCTCAGACCTGAGTGGGTTTCAAGGGAGAGAATAGAGAGACATTTCGGGGGCAGCATCAACTGGATTTTTTCGCTGGGCAAAAAGAGAAGCATGCCATCTACTTAACTTGGGTCTCGTTGCTTGATTGAACAGCGTGGATGATGCTATTAAGTGAGTTACTCGAAGGAGAAAGAACAGAGTTGGAACAGGTTTGAAGAATTTGGGTTAAAGAAAGGAGCTGAATGGGATGTAGGGGTGAAAAATCAGGCCAGACAACCCTGCGACGCCACTAAAAACTTTCCTTTTATACACATAAAATGCATTAATGGTATGGTGTGCAAATTACATCTCAATAAAGCTGAACTTCCCTGATGGCTCAGTGTATGAGCCAATGCAGGAGACCCTGGTTTGATCCCTGGATGGGGATCTCCTGGAGGAGGAAATGGCAACCCATTCCAGTATTCTTGCCTGGAGAATGCTATGGACAAAGGAGCCTGGCGGGCTACAGTCCAGGGGATTGGACAT
The DNA here is from genome assembly GCA_006410875.1 of Neotragus pygmaeus. Taxonomy (NCBI): domain Eukaryota; kingdom Metazoa; phylum Chordata; class Mammalia; order Artiodactyla; family Bovidae; genus Neotragus; species Neotragus pygmaeus. The sequence goes on along the minus strand of SJYV01051337.1, from coordinate 3,288,348 downwards.
GACCGAATGACTGAGCACAAAGCTGTTAAAAAAAAAAAAAATTAGTCAAGCCAGGAAGAATCCACAAGAGTGATAGAGCAAGGATACCTGAGCTGGAGGCAAATAACCTGCAGATGTTTCCTTACTTTTCTTGTTTTATGATTCCTATTATTCCTTATTCTATTTTCCAGCTCTAGCTTCCTATTTTTTAATTCCCACCAGAAAGGGCCCGAAATCCATTTTTTTAACAGACCTTAAATTCTGACGACTCTGAGTCAGTAATAAATCCACGTACTCACATTTCTCATAAAGGGAACTTGTGCCTGGAAAGAAATGCTAATTTGTGCTTGATGGAGCCCATGCAGAATGTCACAGAATGTAATGCACTGTAATAAAGTGCAATGTTTCATTTGCTTGATTTTTGTAAAGGATTGTGAACAGGCATATCAAGGAATCTTCAGAGTGAAGCTTTTAATCTGATGTAGCACAAATGTTGGAGAAGGCGATGGCACCCCACTCCAGTACTCTTGCTTAGAAAATCCCATGGACAGAGGAGCCTGGTAGGCTGCAGTCCATGGGGTCGCTAAGAGGCAGACACGACTGAGCGACTTCCCTTTTACTTTTC